>PVJC01027499.1:0-23245 GCA_004026665.1 Murina feae
GTATTCTCATTAAGATCCTTGAAGATCTTACTTAGTTCCTTGGAGGTTCGTAGAAGATTCTTGAGTAGCTTTATAACTGTAGTTTTGAACTCTATATTCAATTGTTTGCTTTCCTCAATTTCTGTCATTTGTGCTCTGTTTCTTTGTCTCCGCATTTTTGCTGCTTCCCTGTGTTGATAGAGTGGCTTTCTGTGCTAGGTGTCCTATAGAACCCAGTGATTCAGCCTCCCCAATCACCGGGGGTGGGCACTCTTGGTGTATGCCTTTGAGGGCTGGGTGGACAGTCTTGCTGTGGTTAAGTCTTGATTGCTGTTGGTGTCACTGAAAAGAAATGACTTCCAGGCCTTTCTCCTCATTGTTTGGGGTTTGGAGTTTTTGGAGTTCTGTCCCAGCTGCTGTCTGTTAGGTTAGGCTTGCAGGCAGACTGGTGCACAGCTTGGGTGGGGTTGTAAATTGGGTGGGGCGTGGTCTCAGAATCACCGGGGTGGAGCAACCCGAGATGGCTGCCTCTCAGCTGGCTCCGAGGCTTTTCCCCATTTTGGCATCTCCACGCCCTGGCGTCTGCGCACCCCTGAGTCCCCGAGTCTCGGAGCTCCATGTCAGTGATCGCTGTGAACAACTCTGCTAGAACGCCACTGTCATCTTCCAACCTGATGCCAGACTGCCCATAACACATTCAGTGTGACCCCAGAGTTTGTAAACCCCTTCCAAGTTGAAGACCCAGGTGTAGCGGCTGCCACTGTTTGCCCACACCATGCGCAAGTCCGTACCTCTCTATTTTCACACCGGGAACTTCTACTCAGTCTCAATGCACTCCTCTTGTCTTCTAGTTGTAAAGCTTCCACTCCTTTGGTTCTGGAGGATGACTGTTTAGCTTTATAGTTGTATTTTTTAATGTAGTTGTGGGAGGCTGCGCATTCAGGTGTATGCCTTATACCGCCATCTTGGTTCCTCTAAAAGTTTTGATTCACCAAAAATGTATAGCAATTTTTAAAAATGTATTTATCTAAAAAAAAATAACATGAAATACATAAAAGAAAAGTGATAGAACTTCTGAGAACTTGTAATGAATCACCATTTTAGTAGAAGATTTTAACATACCTTTTTACATTATTGATAGGTCAACTAGAGAAAAACAATCAAGGATAAAAGTAATATAAACAACACAATCAATCAACTTGACTTAAAGCACATATGCAGATTTCTGTATTTGTCTACTATAATATAGATTTTTCAAGTTTATATGAAACATTTACAATAGTTAATTATGTAGTGGGTTCATAAGAAAACTCACAATAAATTTCAAACCAGGTATCATACAAATGGTGATTTCTGAACTTAGCTTATTTAAGTTAAATATTAATAACAAATAATTAATATACATATCTACAATTTGAAAAATCTTAAAATGCACTGTGCTTAGTTTATAAGTTAAAGAATGGATCATAATTAAATTTTAAAATATTTATAACCATATGATAATGAAATATCTAATAATAAGTTATTGATAACACATGGTAATGTGATCATGATAAGCAAAACCTGTAGGCTTCAGCTAAAGTAATGCTTTGAGGAAAATTTATTGCTGTAAGCACCTATATAGGAAAGTATTAAAACCTCAAGTTGCTGTGTTAAATTTTTCATCTTAATGAACAAAAGAATAAACCAAAAAGTAAGAAATAAAAGAGAGATAAAAAATATAAATGGAAACTAACAAATAGAAATGAAAGATATAGGAGCATATGACAAAGTTAAAAGTTGATTCTTTGGGGAAAAAATACACAGAAAACTTGAGAAACCTGTAAACTCTACAAAGAGAGGAAACAAATGAAAGAGTGTGAATGAAAAGAAGACCAATTAATAAAATTAAATTTAAAACTTTCTATAAAAGAGACTAAGTTGCCCTGACTGTTGTGGCAAAGTGGTTAGAGGGTCTGCCTACTGACCAAGGGGTTGAAAGTTCAATTCCCAGCCTCAGTTGATTCATGTGCAGTAGGCAACCAATCTCTCTCTCTTCCATTTCCTCTCTCTCTCTCTCTCTCTCTTTTCTACTCTCTCTCTTAAAAAAAAAATTAATAGGAAAAATATCCCTGGGTGAGGATTAACAAAACTAAAAGAGAGATTAAGTAATGGATAAAATAATATTATAACAACTATTTGTCAATAATTTTGAAACTTAAAGTGGATAAAGCCTTAGGGAAACAACTTACCAAAACACAAGATAAAATAAAAGTATTAAATAGTCCTATAAAAATTAAAGAAATTTAAGCTGTGCTTTAAAATATTCCCACCAATAAATTCTTCTTGCCTGATTCAGTTTTATAGGTGATATTTTTCCAAACTTTCAAGTAATATACTACCCTAATTTTATGCAAACACTTCCAGGAAATAGAAAGGGCAGGTATTCTGAAGCATATTTATTAGCTCCTAATACCAAAACCATAGCCCCAATACTAAACAATACAAATATGTTGCAGAAAAAGAAGAAGAAAAAAGTCATATCATTGCATTTTGAATATGGGTACAAATATCTGTGGGGGAGCACAGGAGACTTGGTTGGAAAGTTTGTAAGGAGGGCATTCCAAAAAAAAAGAGTGTGCTGAAGGTGGCCTGTCCAGTTTATCAGAATTCTGATATAGGGGTGTTTTGGCCTAACACAGCTGCCCCTAATTGCTCCTTGACCTTTCCAATCAAGTCTGTGTACCTGAAGACCCTTGGGTATTTATTGGAATCTTTATGTTTAATCTTTAGGTGTCCTTGCTTAAAGGACACTGCAAACACATGTGTCCTCCCAAGATTATGTACCCTACTGATTGTATATAAAAGATAAAATTTATTTCAAACTTTTGTTACAATAAAAGCCTGATGAGGCAGGCAATCAAGGCTATCTGGTTTCTTTAGCCAGGCAGTCCCTTAGCCCTCTCTTTCACAGCGAAACTGTGCCAGAGTAATCATCATCTGTTGCTCAGGGTCTGCTAGTCAGCCCTGGCAAATATCCTATAAAATATTAGCAAATATAATGTAAAAACATTAAAAAAGATAATATATCTTGACCAACTGTATCCCTGATATGCAAGGATGGCTTAATACAAGAAATATAATTCATAATTAAGAAATTAATAGAAAAAAATATATTTTTTAATAAATATAGAAAAAAATTGATAAAATTCATCAACCATTCTTTATTCTCATTAAGTTAGTAATAAACAGAAATATCTTTAATTAATAAAAAATATCTATATTAACATCTAAGGAAAACACAATATTATTGCTTCTCATTATTGAAGAATAATTATAATTTCCACTTATATTTCAAGTTGTCTGGAAATCTTAGGCAGCAAAATAAGCGAGAAAAGAAAAATTAGACTCACAAGGCTTTGTAAATGACATGGTCTTTTAAATAGACAGTCTAAAAGAATCTGCAGATAAATTACTAGAATAAGGGAATTTAGCATAGTAGCGGGATATAAGATCTATCTATAATGCATTAAGAAACAATGAGAAAATATAAAAAGAACATATAAGTACAGTAATATCAGAGAATATCTGAAAACATATTCCTGTCAATAAAAGACAGGAAAGACTCTATCAGGAAATTTTTAAAATTTTATTAAGAGACTAGAGGCCTAGTGCACAAAAATTTGTGCACCCAATGGGGTCCCTCTGCCTGGTCTGTGCTCTCTCACAATCTGGAACCTCTCGGGGGATGTCCATCTGCTGGCTTAGGCCCACTCCCCAGTGGATTGGGCCAAAGCTGGCAGTCAGACATCCCTCTGGCAGCCCAGGAGCCCTCGGGGGATGTCCACTTGCCAGCAGGGAGCATGCTCAACTCTAAGGAGCCCATGAAAGAAATATGGCATAATGAAATTATAGAAGACAGACATTAAAAATATTTTCTGACATGAAATAGATAAAACAGCTAAAAGATGATAGATCCCTGACTGGTTTGGCTCAGTGAATAGAGTGTCGGCCTTCAGACTGAAGGGTCTCAAGTTCAATTCCAGTCAAGGGCATGTACCTTGGTTGCGGGCACATCCCCAGTAGGGAGTGTACAGGAGGCAGCTGATTGATGTTTCTCTCTCATTGATGTTTCTAACTCTCAATCCCTCTTCCTTCCTTTCTGTGAAAAATCAATAAAATATATTTTTAAAAATATATTATTTCAGGAATGTAAAAATAAAGTTAAAATTGAGGAAAAGTTATTTGTATTACTTAGCTCTAACAATTCACATATAAATTATATAAGGACTTTTTCAAATCAATAAAAAAGCACAATTAGGAAACATTTAAATTATATAAGGGATTTTTCAAATCAGTAAAAAAAGCACAAACAATTATGAAAAGCATAAACAAATATACAAATAGACATTTCACAGGAGAAATGCACAGCCAAAAATCATAAGAAGATGGCTTGAATAACAGAAATAAAACTAAAACTACACTGTATAGTTATTTAACTAGCAAAATTATTTAAAAGGCTGACAAAATCAAGTATATGAAAAGACACAGGATTATATAGCTGCTAGCATTGATATAATACATTTATGCAACCACTTTGCATAACAATTTGGTAGTATTTCCTAAGTTTAACCATCCTACATAATAAAGAGGTGATATGCAAATTAACACTCACATCCTCACAAGATGGCTGCCTATGACCAGGCTGCCAGGTGGGTTAGTGAGGGATGACCAAACAACTGAACAAGCAGGCTGCATGGGGCAACCAGGCTGGCAGGGGCATTAGTGAGGGATGACCAAATGATTGAGCAGCAGGCAATGTGGGGTGACCAGACCAGCAGGGGTTGGGGCAGTTAGGGGCAACCAGGCCAGCAGAGGGGGAAGTTGGGGAAAACCAGACCAGCAGGAAGGGCAGTAAGAAGAAACCAGGCTGGCGAGGGGTGGGGGAGGCAGTTAGGGGCATCTAGGCCAGGGGGAAGGGGTGGCAGTTGGGGGCAATTAGGCTGGCAGGTGGAGCAGTAAGGGGTGACCAGGCCAGCAGGGGGGGCAGTTAGGGGTGATCAGGCTGGCAGGGGTGGGCAGTTAGGGGCAACCAGATAGGTGGGCAGGTGAGTGATTAGGAGCCAGTGGTCCAAGATTGTGAGAGGGAAGTCTGACTGCTAGTTTAGGCCTGATCCCCAGGATCAGTCTTAAACCAGCGGTCAGACATCTCCTGAGGGGTACTTGATTGGAGAGGGTGCAGGCCAGGTTGAGGAGATCCTCTCCCCCATGCAATGAATTTTGTGCACAGGACCTCTAGTTTGTAATATTCTATGACTGAGTAATTCCAGTTAATTATGTACTCAAAAGAAATATCTGAGCTTGTACAAAAGGAAATATATAAAAGAACATTCATATAATCACTGTATATCACAGCAAAAAATTTGAAACTACCCAAATGTTCATCAATGGGAGAAGAGCTGAACCAATTACAAAATGGTCAAATGATAGGTCATAAGCAGTAGAAGGGAAGAAACTATATTAAATTGTAGTAATATGCATAAATCTTAGCATTTTAATGTTAAGTGGAAAAGTAAATGCCCAAATTACATAGATCTTGGGTTTTTTTATAAAGTCTAAAATAACTAAAATCAAAATAAGCATTTTCAGATTTCATATAGGTGAAATAAAATAATTTAAAAAGCAAAAATATGATGGCTACAAGGCTCAGGATAATGTCTGTGTCAATGGAAGGAGCCAGAAAGTCTGTGGGCTGGGAGAACCACATGATAAGATACAGGTTATTGTCCATGGTTACTGTCCATGGCCCAGCTTTCATTTACACTGGATTCCATGAATGCTCATGATATAATTAAAAATAAAATCTCATGTGATGAGAGTGAGTGTACTAATGGTATGATTAATCCAATTTTATACATCAAAGGTCATGGAGAGTTTAAAAATAGGAAAAAGTGGGAGGAATAATTTAATGGAGATACTGTCTAAGGTGCGGTCACTTGCAGAAAGCAAGGAGAAAGTTGAGAAATAAGAAGTAAAATGAAGGCCTAACAGGTTTGGCTCAGTGGATAGAGCATCAGTCTGCTGACTGAAGGGTCCCAAGTTCGATTCCGGTCTAGGGCATGTACCTTGGTTATGGGCACATCCCCAGTAGCGGGTGTACAGAAGGCAGCTGATCAATGTTTCTCTCTCATTGATGTCTCTAACTCTCTATCCCTCTCCCTTCCTCGCTGTAAAAAATCAATAAAATATGTTTTTTTAAAAGAAAAGAAGTAAAATGGAATGAAGTTTTAAAATGAAGTAGAAAGTAAAGAAAGAAATAATAACTCTGAGGGGACTTTCCCCCTCATCTTTTGAGTCACACAGTGTTGTATACAAGATGTTAGCGTGATCCATGATACCACTGAGCAATTTTTGCCCCTCATGATGAATCCAGTTAACATGAAAACCCTCTGTTCTACTATAAAGAGATATTGCTAAGTTGAACTCTGTATCTAGGGCAGCTTCCACAAGCAGGCAGTTGCTAAATATTTCTAGAGGGAACCAGCTGTGGGAAAACTATTAATTAGCCACATCATTATATGCAGATTAAATTGGTTAACTCAATATAGAAAGCAGATGAGAGGGGTTGGAGTGATGTTCTCTTGATGTGGTAAGAAAAGAATGCAAGATCTTTATTCTTCCCAGTGGACAAGAAAGAGGTTTTCAGCTAAGAAAAAGCTCAAATTAGCTCCTGACTAGAGAAATAAGACAAGGTACTTTTTGGTTTGAGGGATAAAGGGTGAGACTGCCCCTGAAGAAAGGGACACAGTATCAGCTGAGAGATATGTTTAAAACACTTTGGATTCAGTCTCATAAACCTGGGCTCCAGGAAGTTGTAGCATGTTAACAACCAAAATAAAATTTGAGACAAATGTCAAATGTAATATAGGTTATTATTTAGAAGAATTGCAGTAAGACTTGGTCAGAAATTACATTGCAATGTACCCCATTTTTTTTCATCTAAAAACTCCTAAAATATCTCAAACTTTCCACCACTATAGCTAAAAGGAGTGGCTTTGGACCCCTAAGTGTTTAAGGGTACAGCAGTGGCCCACTACAAGCAAGCATTTTTTCCCATTTTTAATTTTAAAAATTCAAACAAATTTGCATTCTACTATGTACCTATCCAGATTTGTTTCAACAGAAAATATTTTAAATGCCTTGCTATTAAGCAAAATTTAATGTGTTTTTAAAATGCTTCCCCTAAGGCATGTATCTGCTGGCTTTTAAATACACACTCCATTTTGAGAATCACTATAATTATCCTTTCTTTTAGTTCAAGTTTTGCCTTAGTTGGATTTTTACTTAGTAAAATATGTATCTCTGATATGTCCTGAGAAATTCAAAAACAGTTCTCAGAAGGTTGAAGAGAAATGAAACAATTGCTTACATTCAGAGACTCGCTCTCCTGTTTACTTTTCGTGCCCACCCACCTCCTCCTTTGCAAAATGGAGACGTTCACAACCAGCTGTGGTAGAGACTTGCCCCTTCTTTCTGAGAACATAAGGAGACTAACTCCCCTGGCAGGGAGGTCGGTGGCCATATTACTGAGTTCTGGCCAAAGGAATAGGAATGTGGGGTGGGGGGGGAGTGATGCCTCTCCCTTCTGGCAAAATAACAAAAGCCAAAAGCTTCCCAAGGGATGAGCTATCTCTCTTTCTCCCTCTTCCCTTTTCTACAGGCTTTCTCCACCCCCTAGGCCACCTGGGATGCCAGGTGTGATGAATGACTGACCGATCTTGATAGAATCCTCATCAGCCCCCCACGTCCCTGAGTACAGAGAGAAGGACCTCTGACCCCACAGCCCACACCCTGGGCTTTTCCTTTGCCAGAAATAAAGGTGTATTGTATTAAGCCAAGGAGATATCAGGGTTATCTGTTACAGAACATCAAGCTTTCCTTACACTAATACAATGCCTTCCAAAAACAAGGTAAAGAGTAAGATCGTCCACATAAAGTAATTAACACCCAGAGTATCATGAAACGTGCACTCCTGTCAATGGAACCCTAAAACTACGCTGCCACCTTCTATCGATCTATTTCTTAAATTGCAGGGTAAAGTTAACCGCAAATAACAAAGTTGTGGAACCAAGCTGTTACAAATTGGCCCTTGCTTTCCTAAGGCATTTGAAATGTGTGTGCTGACAAGGAAAAGCAGGAGGAAATGAAGACAGCAGAGGAGGTGAACGTACCTGGCGTTGGAAAACAATATTCAAATATATTTACGAACCTGGTTTGGGCCCGAAGGGGCAGGAGAAGGGGAAGGGGCATTTACTGAGTCTATTACATGCTAGTTGGAGGAATAAGCAATTCACATCAGTGGCCTCATTTCTTCTTCAGAATAATCCTAAAGGTCCATATTATTTTCTCTATGTACGGTTAAGAAGTGATGCTCCAAGAAAAAAAAATCTCACAATTTAGATGCAGGAGAGCTGGATTCAAACCTGAATTGGTCTGGTTCTAATGTCCTTGCTTGTTATTTTTCTAATTTGTATCTATTTATTTAAGTATAGTTGGTATACAATCTTTTATATTTGTTATATTAGCAATTCGACATTTTTCTATCTGACAATGTGATCACCCCACTAATTCTAGTAGTCATCTATCACTGTGTAAACTTACCACAATATTATTGACTAATTATATTCCCTTTCACTTTTTACTTATCCTCCACCCCTCCCTTCTGGTAACCATCCCTTTGGATTCTGTTTCTGAGTCTGGTTTTGTTTTGTCTGGTTTGTGTGTTTGTCCTTGCTGTTTCTGCTATGAGCATTTAACTCCTCAGCACCTCCAGTCAGCCAAATCCTCTGCTTGTGGGGACAGGGTTCCTGTGATGAAACAAGCCATCACTGAAACTGTTACATGAGATGCAGACACAGAGGCCTGGAATAAAAGCTGGGCTCCTACAGAGCCCACTTTCAAGGGGGCCTGGTTTAAATGGCCAACTTCTCGGGAAGGAAGGCAATAAAGGAAGCGCCTTTCTGCTGGGTTTGCAAAACGTCAGGTTCACCAATTCAAGAGCAGATTAAAGAGGAGAAAACAAGGTTTTAGACTGCAGTCTTGGGAGCCCCCTGCATCTCCCAGGCCAGGAGGTTGGCTTTTCCAACCGCGCAATGAAGCCGTACCATCTAGCCTCATTCTCGGTTTTCAATTAATCTGCAATAATGAATTTAACAATTAAAGTGCATTTGCTAATTGAGGTGCCTGCTGGCCGGGTCATCTCTTCTTTCCCATCTGACTTCGAACTCCCCCACTGCGCCAAGGTAAAGTGGGGCAGTAGGAGTTCCTGCCCTCCACCCACGCTGCCCTCGCTGGCTAAGGGGAATGCTCACTGGACAGGAAAGGGAGCTGCCTGGAGACTGCCTCCAAACACTGCATCACAAACAGAGATTGCTGCTCGGAGCACAACCTTTGAATTTTTATTCAAAATCATGACACATCCCAGCTGTAAGGGCATTAAACTTGGTCAGGAAGTTCTTGACGAAGAGCCCAGATCATTGTTTGGAAGCCGCCGACTTTGGAGAGTTAGGACCTCTTTCCGTGTGCTCATGTGGGAAGTGAAACTAACACAGCTGACTGCAGGTCATGGTGGAAAGTGACTGTGATAGGAACTCATCATCATGTCTTTCCTCAGTCTGAGGGGCATGGTCAGTCTAGGCCTGGGGAGATGGCCTCAGGACAGCATGAGTAGCAGCTGTTCAAAGTATGAAGACTGAGTGGGCCTGAGCTGGGTGGGAGGAGTCTGCCAACAGGAAATGACTGGAAAGTGATGGAGGTGTCAAACTTGGGAAGTGAGACATTGAAGGAAATGGACAGACAGGGTTAGAGAAAGAGATGTAAGAAAGGACAGGACAAAGGGGGAGGACAGAAGTGACCTTGGGGACTGACCCCATCCTTCTCTTCCCAGCAATCAGCCATCTGCAGATGGTGCAATTCACTAAGCACAATGGCTGTAGGTGCTCTGTGAGAAGGTGGGATACAGAACTCTCCAAAACCCACTGAGAATACAAGAGGCTTTGTTTTTGTTTGTCTGTTGGGCAAAAAGGGCCTGACAGAACCAACCCCCTGTTCAGCCTTGCTTTGTCTGTCTGCATGAGGACATATAATCAGATGGCTTTAGGAAGTGGCTGGGAGCCTCAGCCAGGAGCCAGCTCTGAGACCAGCAGGCTGGGAGGCCTGCACAGCAGTGCCCTTGGGGCTGTGATTTATAAGGGAAAGAGAGAGGGAGAGGGAGGGAGAGACAGAGAGAGAATGAGAGAGAGAGGAAGAGAGAAAGGGAGAGAGAAAAAGAGAGAAGGAAAGACAGAGGGAGGGAGGGAGGGAAGAAGGAAGGAAGAGAGGGAGGGAGGGAGGGAGATAAATCTCAATGCATTTACCCAGGGACCTAGGACACTAACCAAACTGAAAGGAGCATCAGGCCATTGAGCTGAAACTGGCAGATTTGTCTAAGTCAGAAACGTGGGCCCCAGAGGAAAGTTCTGGGAATTTGATCTGGCTTCAGTTCTAACTAAGAAGGATTAGGTCACAGAACCGCAGGGGAATCTGTCAGCAAGGGCACCCAGTGTAGAATGCCCCTTGGAGAGTGGAGGTGGGTCAGGCATGGAAAGTACAAAGGAACGGTGGGGATGGCACTGCTTTTGCTGCCAGAGACATATGGCCGATGCTGGAAAAAGGGCCACTGTCCAGAGACAGCTCATTGCAGCTGCCTCCTCCTGCCGTGGGAGGAAGATATAAGTCACACCAGCTATCTACTGAAGTCCGATTGCCCTCTATGGGCATCTAACTCAGGCTGTAGGTTATCTGCCTCTGGATTTACCATTTTTGAAATGGAGAATCAATTTCTTTAAAAATCACCTGCCCTGAGAAACACAGTTTAGATACGAGGATCCTCAGAGGAAAAATGTCATGGTGGGGGAGGGAAGGCTGCTGGTGCTCTTGATGGCCTTATGGCTCAAACCTACGGTAGGTATCAAAGAATAGTGGCTACTCTTCATTCATTCCTTCAATAAATATGTACTGAGTGCCTCCTTCATGACAGTTTCTCTCCATATAATTGCTACAGATAAGAGAGACAGATTCCCTGCCCTTGGACATCTAGGAAAGCAGATATTAATTCAGGAATTACAAATATTGGAAGTGTCACACTCAAGCATTTCCACACTAGGCACTGATGACACAAAGGGTAAGCTGAGGAAATGGTCCTAAAGACTATTTAGTACAAGCTCTCACTTCTAAAAAAAGGAGAGTCCTCGAAAGAGAAATTAAGTCATTATAATTATACTAGTGGCCGGGTGCACTAAATTTGTGCACATTAAAAGGGAGTTAATCAGAGGAAATATTTTAATACTGCTATTTGCCCTTTCTCTATAATAGAAGTGTCAGAGATGAAAGAAAATTAGTAAAATGTATATGAAAATCTCCCTCCTGACAGAGACAGGTGTGCTGTGGGACACAGAGTCAAGTCCCTGCCCACCCCAGCGCACCTCAAAATCACCTGAGGCCCAGATCCGGCTGGCCCCACCCACATTGGGTGAGACCCAAACCCTGTCAGTCCCACTCCCGTCAAGTCCCACCAGGCCAGGGACACAGCCTCAGGTCCCTGGGCCTGGCGCTGAGTGGCAGGGGACTTGAGCCTCATGTCCCCTTGTCAAACTTTGCCTCCTGCTGATAAGTTGTTACTCGTGATGGCCATTTGCATATTAGCCTTTTATTATGATGATGTAGATGTGACAAGATCAAGGTGATTCTAGGGACTATCATCTGGCCTCAGTCCCTGACAACTGAGTGTGATGGACACTGAGTCTGAGTCTTACTCTTCCAGGAAGCCATCACCAATGACCTCTCTTCAACAACTCCTCCCTGCTCTGCATGTAAAGCTCTTGATTGCATGGCCTACTTAGATCTAAGAAAAGTCATCTTGGATCTGGTGTAGTGACTAGATGCAACCTCACATAGGAGTCATACATCCTGCTCACTTTAGGAGCTGTAGTTACTCAACCACAAATATAGTCTCACTTCCCTACAGAATGGGGAATTAATGTTATCCTCGGAGAGGTAAACTGTGTGAACCCCCAGACCATGTCCCAGAGCTCTTTGAGGTAGTCTTTCTACTGGGCCCCATTCTAAGCCTGAACCTCTACTCTTTGGAGACTGAGCTCAAGCTTTTGCTCTTCAAGATCATACCCAGACTGGATTCTACTTCATTCCCTTTGACTATGCCTGCCCTCACCTGAGCTGCCTGTCACCTGAGCTGTACTAAAGGTCAGCTCTCTGAGCCTTGCCTGGGTATATGCCTCAACCTCCATGTTTGCTCCTGTCCTTTCTCATTTTCTAGTCTATAAGTTTCATACCCAAGTGTCAACTCATCTCCATAAATATAATTCCTTCAGGTTCAGAAGTTTGGCTCACATCAACCCTAGTCCCAGTTCTAGATTCTTAACAACCTGCCCTGCTAGGAAGAAGGCTGCATTGTCATATTCCCTGTACCCCACCGAGAGTCTCACATGTACTCAATTCTCAGTGGTTCTTTGAGTGATGGACAGGTCCTTCCCATGTGACTTTCCTAAAAGGTCACTGAACCAAGGGCACATCGAATGACCTGACTGACCTCTGACTACTGTGATGACAGCACAGAAGCCAGAGTGCTCCTGTCTCCTGTGCTAGCTCCACCTGGTCCATTGTCCTCCATGCTAATTTCCAGCCAAGTGTCACACTGTCAACCCTTAGCCACTCCCATCTCATTTGTCCGGGAGTCAAGAGATGTTGCCAATGCTCGTGAGGAACAAAAAATAGATAACACTGCTCAGGTTTAGCATTTTCACCATGTTCCCGCCCTACTCTGTCCTCCTATTTTTCTTCCCCTCTCCCACTTTTCCCACCCCATTGCTTATGAGAAAAAAAAATAATAACAAATAGGAAAGCTAATTCTAAGTTTGTTCAGTCCCAGTGTGTATCCTGTCCACCCTCAGTCCTGTTATTTCCTCCCATGTCCAGCTCTGACAAGACTGATGACATTTACGTTTTCCAAAAGCTTCAATAAGAGGCACTTTAGCTGCAATCACCTCCATCTAATTTCCCCAGTCAGAATTTTTTTTGGCTTAAATCACACAAAAGAACTGAGGTCTCAGCTGTCCTGACAACTTGTCACCAAATAGGGCTTAGCCCAAATGGGCTGTTCGCAAGAAACCAAGGACAAAAGGAGGAAAAATGGACTAAGTTGCCAAAAAATGAAGTGGAATGGCAGGGGGAAGCCAGGAGATTGGCATGAGTCAGTTTGTTAAAGTTCTAGAACGGCTTGTTACTCTTTGGGGCCCAGAACCAACGAAAATCTGTTTATTTCCCTAGAGAGGAGGCAGCATGGTACTGGAGCTGGCAGGGGCTAATCACCCCACTGCACCTGGGAGGGAAAGCCACTCACCCCAGGTCATCCAGCTTGTAGGGCAGAACCCAACAGAAGGTAGGGATACCTTTCTTTCCACATAACCCTGGGTAGAAAGATTTATGTCCTGGGGCAACGAGACCCAGATGTTTACTTGTAGCTGCACAATGACTCAGAGAAGACATGAGATGAAACACTGCATGCATTTTTTAAATAAATATATTTATGGAAGAATTATATTCATACAAAAAAGGATACAGATTCTAGGGGTTCATCTCAATAGATTTTCACAAGGCAAACTCACTCCTGCAACCACAACCCAGATCAAAGCAAAAACATCTCAAGGAGCTGTGCTCAATGCACCAGAGTTACTAACTCCCAGAAGGGATCATCACCCTAATTTATAAAACTACAGACTAGTTTTGCCTACTCCTGTACTTTGTATAAATGGACTCATATATGTATGTGCACTTTTCTGTGTCTAGTCCATGCTGTTAGATGCGGCAATAAGTCATTCATGTTCATTGGCTTAGAGAATCCCATTGTATAATTAGGCCACAATGTATTTATTCAGCATACTTTTGATAGACATGTGTGTTAGTTCCAGTTTGGGCTCTTGGAAATAATATTGCTACGAAAATTATTTATGTCTTGGTGCACATAAGTATTCATTTCTGCTTAGCTACAGACCTGTGAGTAGAATTACTCATTCATGGGTCTGTGTAGAGTTGGTTTTAGTAGATTCTGCCCAGTGCTTGTCTAAAGCGTCTATACCACTTTTTCCTCCCACCAGCAGAGTCTAAGAGCTCCAGCTGCTCTAATTCCCACTAGTACATGCTGTTTCCTTTTAGCCATGTTGATGAGTGCATGTGGTTTTAAATTGCGTTTTTCTGATTACTAAAGTTTGCACCTTTTCAGAGTACTAAAGTTTGACTGTTTGCATCGCTTTTGTTAAGGCTGCTTCCTAGTCTTTCAAATGGATTCTCTGTGTTTTTTTTTTCTCATTGATTTATAGAAATTCTTTATACATTCTGGAGACAAGTTCCTGTTTGGTTATAAGTATGCAGCCTGTAAGTATAACGTGTCCCTTATAGAGAGAACTCCATGCCACCAACCTCAACTCCTTCCACTTTTGTTTTGGACACAGTGTCACTCACTCTATTCTCTCTACTGTCAGCACAAATGCCCACAAACATGTCTTATTTTATATCCCTTCTATGGGCCTGGGTGCAGGTACCAATGAGGCACTGCACTGTCAGTAGACACAGCCATCCTCACCCAGTCTTTGCACTCTGGTCTTAGGCTACACATTGGCGCTATCATATCCCCAAGGTTAATCTAGGACTGTGATCTCAGAAAGGATGAGGGGTAAGTGCATAGGTAAGTTCTGTATAGGGTATGGTGAAGCATGAGAACAGCATGGGGACTGGTGTATCAGTGAGAGGATCTTTTCAGGACCCCAACAGGATCCACTTGTATAGAGCATTTGTTTCATAAGTTAAAAGGCTATTTATTGATCTGGCTAGAAGTCACTAGAGCAGGCTCTTGTTTGTCTCATCACTGCCAAAGGTGACTAGCTTATTTTTTAAAATATTTTAAAATATTTTTATTGATTTCAGAGAGGCAGTAAGAGGGAGACAGAGATAGAAACATCAATGATAAGAAAGAATCATTGATTGGCTGCCTCCTGCATACCCCCTACTGGGGATCAAACCCACAACCCAGGCATGTGCCCAGACCAGGAATCCAACTGTGACCTCCTTGTTCATAGTTCAATGCTAAACTACTAAGCCACATTGGCTGGGCTCCAGCTTATTTTGGTTTGTCCAGGATGATCCCAGTTTTATGTCTGAAAGTCCTGTATCCTGAGACACTCCCTGTGAAACATCAATTATTCACCTTATTGCTATCTCTACATAGCTGTGCATCTTGAGCAAAACTACTTTCCTACTCTGACCTACAAAATCTTTATCTATAAATTGAATTGGGAGCAGTATATCAGATTTTACTCTTTCTTTCATACGTGACTTTTAAAAACAATTTTTTATTGATTTCAGAAAGGAAGAGAGAGGGAGAGAGATAGAAACATCAATAATGAGAAAGACTCATTGGTCAACTGCTTCTTGCATGACCCCTACTGGGGATTGAGCCTGAAATCCCGGTATGCGCCATGACTAGGAATCAAACTGTGACATACTGGTTCATGGATCAATGCTCAACCACTGAGTCACACTGGCTGGGCTTATATCTGACTTTTTATTGCCATTGTTCTTGAATCTTCTAGTAACTTACAATCAAGAGGCAGGGGCAAAAGTTCCATGTTGAGAGTGAGTACATAACCATTTCTGTGCTAATCTTTCCAAACAATGCCTACCAAGTACTCAGCACCACATTGTGCTAGGCACTGTGTTCTACGTTCTGTGTTCACCATTCCCTGGGGTCCTCATGACATCTCTGGGGTTTAAGCATTACTGTCACCATTTCATTTATTTACATAGAAACAGCCTCAGAGAGTTTGAACAGCAGGCCCAGTATAACACAGCTCATCAACAAAAGGCTGATATTCAGCCCTCCTCTGCCTATTTCCAAAACCCCTGGCTTCACATTTGCATGTTACCCAACTCAGGTCTAAGTGGATATGTTCATGTCATCACTTGTAAAATGATGCTCTTTCTCTTCCTGCTTTATACCAAGGCCACCACAAGGTGATTTCATATGATTCTTCTCATCTGATAACCAACTACCTAACAGAGCTGTCAGGTAATCAAGGAAGAGCCTTGAAAAATTAAAAATGTTCTCTAAACAAAAGTGACTGTTATTAATAATGCCTGAAGCAAGCATATCCACAAGGTCTGGGCACCTATGATGCGGTGTGTCTTCTCTGAAACAAACTTTCTGAATCTGATGCTCCCTGTGCCTGAAGAAACGGGAAACTCTTCTAGAAGGAGAAAAAAAGATATGAGAACAAAAGAGAAAGTAAGATTCAGGGGGTCCCATCACCAGTTTCCAAACACCTACTCTCATCAGCACGACAACAAAGTGGACATGTAAGGGTTGGGACATTGTAACTGTGTCTTCCAGGCTCTTCTTCCATCTCTAATGCTGTGAAAATCTTTGTCAGACCATCCTGAATATGGAGCTCAGACTCTAGTCATTGAAAAGCTAGACATGCCTTGTTTCAGATAACAAGAAAAAGAAAACAACAAAGAACCAAAAACCAATACAGATTAAGAGAATAATACCACCAGAAAAGTTGGGTGAAAAGCTCAGCAGAGAGGACCAAAGACGGTCTAGGACAGTCCTGTGCCTGTGTTGTGGACTCTAGAAGGCTTTTAGATGTCTAGGGGTACAGAGCAATAGGATCTGTTCAAGGATCTCCTCATAAAAGCAAAGACTTACGTCTAATAAATTGTACAAATGTAAAATCACAAACACAGAATGTCCAGAGAGCACAATGTCCTCACAGACCCAAAGCCCCTCTTCAGGATCCCTAGCCATCACCAAACCCTCATTTTTTAAGAGAAGGAAACTTGAGACCCAGAAAGGTTATGGTAGCTTCCACAAGATCAGCAAGACCGTGGACAATAGACTCAAAGTTTCCTGTGTCTAGACTGCAACTGTTTCTGTGGAGAGAAGCTGGGAGATATCTCTGTCTTCAAGGCCAGAGGTTGCTCCTGTAGGCATCCTGCAACTGTTCTGGGCCTGCTGTCCATATTGGATGGCCCATGATTCCCTGATTTACCCACTAACCTGGGTGCATATTTCTGGTGTGATTCTTCACCATAAAGATGCATTAGGATTCAGGAGAAGCTGAGCTTTCTTCCCTGAAGCTAACAGAGGTTCCCCAGCCTTTGGATGGAGACAAAAAAGATAGGAACAATGGCCCAAACAAATTTCAGAATAGTTCCCCTCCTGACTTGAAACCCAGCTTTCCATTATTTGTCTTTGCTCCAAGCATAGATGTTCTGCATGTTCCTGGAGCCCAGCTGGGGAAGGTGGGGGTGAGCGGGGTTGGGTTAACAGCCAGTCCTTTTCCCAGAGGATGCTTAAGAGTTTCCTCCTTTCCAATTTTTTTTAGGCCAAGTCAGGAAAGTAGGGACTTGTGTGAATTGCAGTGCCAGGACTTCTGTGGGGGTGGGGTCAAATGTGGGGGAATGCCAGGTGGTGGCATCATGAGAGAGTTCATAGCCACAGCAGGGCCCAGCGGGAGGGAGTCCCAGAGGGAAATTCATCTGCATTCCAGGTTCTCTGGCTTAGCAGGAGCTCCTAACAGCCTCAACAGCTGGCTGATGCTCACACAGTGGTGAGCACCACAGATACAGCCAAGGTCTTGAGGTGACTTAATTATATTATTACTGTTAATCTTGGTCATAATTATTGGAAAATTTTACATTCTTTCCACCATCCCTGCCCAATACCTGCCGACACCTCTTCCTCTTTTTTCCCTTGACTGCCTGACTCTCACTTCTTGCCTGTTCACTTCCCTGCTCTCTTCTCACCCTTTCACATGGCTATTCAATTAATTTATTTCCAGAAAACAAAATCCACTGTCAGGAGCTTTTGCTCTGGAAGGCTGGCTCCCTGCAGTCTTACAACTACTCCTAGCAGCAGCGTCGAGAGAAAGTCATTAGGAGGGAGGCAGCGCTCCCCATGCTCCCTCGTGGCTCCTGATCCTGGTTTTTGCTGGTGCTGCAGAGCAATTAGAAGCAGAGGAGACCTAGTCAGAGAGTTCAGAGGGAGGGGAGCAGAGGCCCTAGCCTAGCAGAGCAGGAGCTCCCAGGTTTGGATTCCAGAGTCCAGGAGAATAGCATGGCACCTAGGAAAAACTAATATCCAGTTGAACTCCTCTCTCTTAACCCAAGCTTGCATCTCCAGTTTCCTGCTGTTAAAATAGATACCCATTTGGTTAGTTGGTTGGTTTGTTGACTGGTTAGTTGGTGGGTGGGTGGGTGAGTTGACTGGTTTTAGGCCAAGTTTTATCTATGAAGCTACAAGGTCACAAAGAGGTCAATCTATCTCTTACCTCCCTTGCCTCAGCACTTCATCCTCTGCTTTCTGCTCAAATTTAGGGAGAGAGAGAGAGAGAGAGAGAGAGAGAGAGAGAGAGAGAGAGAGCACTTCAAAACATAGCAGCTCACTCACGGCATTAAGGACTTGATGGTAATACCTGGTGGGCCCCACTGCCTAGCCTGGGAGCAGAGCCTAAGCAATGACTCTTTTGAGAGAGCCCCACCCACCTCCTCTAGCACCAGGCCCCACACCACACCTCATCTCCTCCATATCCTTGGCACCATCTCCTAGGGAATGAGCCCTGGTGTCCTTTTTCTTTTCAACTTTTATTATTATCTCTGACCTGACAAACTCTTATATAAGGCTTACTGTGTACCAGACAGGATCCTAAGCATTTTGCAAAGATCTACTGATTTCGTTCTCATGTCAACCTTCATTTTACACATAAGGAAACTGAGGCACGAGAAGTTTAAGTAACCGGCCATGACCACATGTCCGTGAGGGGCAGAGCCAGGACTCTATGTCAGCAGCTGTCTGCCCGAGTCCACCCCCTCTGGGTAATGTGTGATGCTTCTCTCCTGCTGTGGCCAGAGCCCCCCTCACCTTCGGGACCCAGTGTCTTCTCACCAGCTTGCTACCCCCTCTCTCCCCACCTCCATCCATGCCATGTTTGCTGCCGTAACTCTCTGTCTCAAGATGCTTTTCCTCCCGCTGACTTTGCCCAGACTTCCTGGCTTGGAAATTAACAGTGTAGACCATCACCCCTACAGGTTCCAGCCTGGTTTTGCCATTGCTCTCCGGTTGTTTTAATTACACAAAAGCTCCTCACCTACAGACAAATGCAACAGGTATACTCGATGGGCTCAGGGTCAGGCCTTCAGACCTGCAGGGGTGCTTTGCCTGGGATCCAGCCTCAAGGCCTTCTGAAAAGCCCACCACTCAAACCCAGCCCCCAGCTGAGTGAGGGCCAGCAAATCTGCCTACATCTAGCATGCACCCACTTCTGCACTCAGCTTGCATTCCCACAAAGTCCCATAGTCCAAACTCCAGCCCTCTCACCCATCTCTGCTTCCATCTCTGCTTCTGACCCCTCCTCAACTGGGGACTGGAGGCAGACCATAGCAGCATCTAACTTTGGACTCATGCATGATGCTCAGGGGCTTAGCCCTGACCCTGCTGGAGGCGGACTGTGGCCCGTTTTTATTCAGAGCCCGGTTACTGTCCCTGAGGTGCCAAGAGCTTGAGTGGCCCCTCTGCTGCCCTAGCCTCTGCCAGGCTGGGCCTCTACAATTCAAGCCTAATTGAAAAACACCCCATCTTCTAGCTTTCACTAGGAATAAGCTATTGCCCGCTTCTCTTCCAAAATCTGCATCTCATTTGCTACCAGTGCTTTCTCCCTGTGGTTCGCTTCCGTTTTCCAGAGTCTATTAAAACAGCCACGTCTGCCTTATTTATAGAGGATTAGGTTACAATGTATGCAATTCCCTTCCTTTTGTGTCATGGGCAATTTACTCTTCGTCTTCTTCTGCATGTCACATGCTCTTTGTCCTTCCCTGGCATTCTTTTTTCTCCCTGGCTGGGATTCAGGTTTGATATGGATATTGCCACTAGTCATCCTCTATTACTCAGGTTTGGTGGGACAGGAGGAAAGAGGTCCCTGTGTTTCTGACTTAGAAACTGGAACATAATTAAATTTGGCCCTTCACAGAGAAAAAAAAAAATACAAGCACCTGCACCAGATAGCCAGTAATTGGGGAGGGGAGAACCACCCCGAGACAGTTTTAGCTGCAGTGCACTGGCTTTCGCACCCCCCTCCACAATGCCTATCTTAGAAACAGGTATCTCCAGATTAATAAATGCTGTTGAATAAATGAGGAAAGGGAAGGAAGGAAGGGATAAAGGTTACAAGATGCTGAGAACAAGCTTCTAGCACATTCCTAGCAGCCCCAAGGATCAGACAAGGACAGTCTAGCCTGAGTTAAAGAGCAGCATCCCCATCCTCAAGCTATGAGTCTTAGTGATCTTAATTATAATCATTAGCATTATGCCTTTTCACAGTTTCCAGCCCACTTCCATTAGTACTTCAATGAGCATTAGTTAGCACTCATAGGATGCTCCCAACACTAAATAGATGGTGGCCTACACCTGGAACACAGTCCAGACCCTGGACCACACAGCCCCAGACAGAGAGCGCCACACCCATGCTCTGGGCTGTGCTTTCAGGGTGGCCCAACGTGCCCCAGGAGCCAAAAGACAGATATAGTTAGGACTTCGTTCCACTGGGATTCTAAGTCAGCCTTCACCGCAACAGCATGGTTTCAGGAGCAGGACGAAGCCCCATGAAATCCATTTCCTCCAAGGACTCAGGAATGCTTCAAGTGAGAAAAACCCCCTAGTCCTCTCCCAGAGCTCAGAGTTACAGGTAAGCTCTTCACAGAGACTAGCTTAGAGTCATACTAAGCAATCCAATTGAGACCACTTTTCTTTTTAGATACTTCATAAGAGAAAGAGAGAATAGTAAAGTCACACTTAGTGGCAGCCAAGAATAAGGTCCAGAGCCAGCCAGCCTAGGTTTGAATCCTTGCTGCATCATTTCCTCGCTGTGCGAATTCAGGCAAATCTTTTAGCCTCCCTGGGCCTCAGTTTTCTTATCTGTAAGATGGGGTTGATAACAACACCTTGCTCTCAGGGTTTGTTGAGAGGATAAAAGGGAATAACACGTGTGAGTACCTGTAACAGAACTTTGAACATTGTCCATGTTCCATCAGAGGTGCTGCTGTTAATCCGCTTTTTATTTGATTTCAGAAAGATATGTTCTTACCCAAGGAGAGAAGGGAACCTGGAAAAAGCAGCTTGAACAGTAATAAGCTCTCACACAATGTAAGATGTCAAAATCTTACTCTGAGACATTAGCACAGCTAGTTACTGGTGCATAAGAAACCAGCCCAAAACTCAATACAATGATCACCATTTTTTTTCTCAGATGTATGTGGATTAGCCAGTTGAAACTGGATATCTCTGGACAGACTAGTCTCCTTGCTGTGGTTTAGACTCGGGTCTGCTCCATGTTGTATGTTCTACGACTCCAGCTGGCTCAGTACAGGCACCTACAGAAAGCTCTTCTCGTGGTGAGAATGAGCAACCAGACACCGACAGTTATCTTAAGGGCAGGCAGGGGTCAGCACTGGTGCACTGGCCCTTCTATCCATAGTCCTGGCCAAAGCAAATCACACACCTGGTCCATCATTAAGAAGTGTAAGTGTACTGCCCATCTGGTGGGAGTGGACGGGCTTCCAAGTTACACGGTGAAGAGTGTGGACACAGGGCAGGAGGAGAAGCAGAACCAGCCTTCAGATGGCTTTGCTTGTGTCATTCCCTTTGCACTCCTCCCACTCTTTGCTCTTTATCTATAGACCTCATAGCTTTCCCTCCTCCCCAAGCACACCAGCCACCTGTAGACACAGATGAGCAGGCCATTTGAGACGGAGGCTCATCTTATTCTTAGAAATGTGGGCATCTCCCAGGATCAGAGACACACTGTAGCCCTTGATGAAACTCCAGGCTCTCAGGGGTCCTGCCACCTGCAGAGTGTTCCCCAGTGAGCCAGTGCCAACTGCCTACCCCTAGAAGGCCAAGGTTGGGCAGGCCACTAGAGGCTGGGAATGTGCACCCCCACTTTACTCCAAACTCAGACAGGATCTACTGCTCTCCCAGAGCTGGACTCACCCACAACATCTCTCAGCATCTCTTCAAGCAGATGGAAAAGTCACCATTTCCACACAGGTTGCTAAGTGTTGTGATGGGCATTTGACCCCCTAGTCCGGGCTCAGCTCCATTTTGAGGACAAAGTATCGCTAATAGCTTTGAAAATGCACAGCCAGAATAGAAATTGTGATCAAAGTGGGTTCTTCAAATTTTATATAAAAGCACTTGCCTATGAAGGCTCTAGTTAATCGAGTGGAGCTGGGTGCAGTGGGATGACTTATTGCAGAGTGGGCAACAGCACAGGGAAGGCTCAAGGGCACAGGGTGAGTCTGGAAGCCAACAGCACTCCTCTGTGTTTGCTGTCAGGCAAGAGAGGACTGGAGGGGTATGGAGAATGACCCCCTCCTTGAGGTTAATCCCACAGCACACCCACCCTGTTCTGTCCCCCTCGAGTTACCACAGAATGAGTCCATGTTTCCAGTCTTCTTGGTGACCTCCAAACCTGCTGCTGGGCTCCCACACCTCCCTGCAGGAGAAGCAGTCCAGATCTGTTGTGAGCTGTGAGCTGTGAGCTGTGAGCTATAAGCTATGAGGGACAGTGCAGGAGTGTCCCCAGGACGTCCTCTGCCCTGTTCCTTGAACCGGAATTAGTTTGAACAAGTTTGCTTGTCCATTAGACTGCGAGCTCCCTGACGGCCTCCAGCACACACACCTCTGGCCTGTGTTGTAGGGGTCAGATGGCTAAGATGACTGATTGATGCAAGAACAAGTCAGGAAGAAAACCTTTCCCCAGCGAGGTGAGGGAGCAGGGAGATAAAGTTTGCCCCACGCAGCATTGGGTGACAAGCTGTGCTCTTGTTTGCAAGCATGTAAAATACTTCTTCAGAGAGCTAGACTGTCAGAGGCGGGGGGCTGGGGAAGGAGCCTGGGGAAGGAGAGACCCTAAGGAAAGACTATGAAGGAAAACATTGGTACTTTACATTGCGCAACCTGGGGGTGGATGGATACATACATGTAGTAGTGGGTTGTTTCATGTCAAGCATGATGGTAAGTATTTCGCATGTGCAAAGATTCCTGTAGTGGGTGTGGTATTTTCACCATTTGCTCATGAGGAAACCCATGCACAGAGAGTTCAGTAAATGAAACAAGAAAATA
>PVJC01027500.1:0-23231 GCA_004026665.1 Murina feae
CTTATTTACTAGAGGCCCAGTGCACGAAATTTGTGCACATTAAAAGGGTATTAATTAGAGGAAATATTTTAATATTGCTATTTGCCCTTTATAATAGAAGTGTCAGAGATTAAAGAAAATTAGTAAAACGTATATGAAAATCATCCTCCTGTCAGAGTCTGGGGTGCACCATGCAACCCAGGGTTAAGTCTTCAACCACCCACGTGCACCTCAAAATCACTCGAGACCCAAACCTGGATGGCCCCCCTTCATTGGGCTAGATCCAGGCCCGGCTGGTCCCACCTGTCAAGCCCTGCCAGGTTGGGGGGGGGTATAGCCTCAGGTCACCTGGGTACCAGGGCAGGAGGGCATGGCCTGAGGTCCCCCATCAAGCCCTGCTGGGCAGAGGGAGTGGCCTGTGATCCCCCAGCCTGGCGCCAGGGCAGGGGGCACAGCCTGAGGTACCCTGGCCTGGTACTGGGGTGGGGGGCATGGCCTGAGGTCCCCTGGCCCAGCACCAGGGCAGAGGGCACACCTTGAGGGCCCCCGTCAAGTCACACTGGATGGGGGGCACAGCCTCAGGTTCCCTGGCCTGAGGCCAGGGCAAGGGGCATGGTCTGAGGTCCCCCGGGCCTGGCACCAGGGAAGAGGGTGCAGCCTGAGTTCCTCTGGCCTGGTGCCAGGGTGGGGGAGCAGCCTGAGGTCTCCTGTCAAGCCCTGCGAGTGGAAGGCATGACCTGAGGTCCCCTGTCAAGCCCCATGCAGGGGGTGGGTGGGCGCACAGCCTCAGGTCCCTGCTGATTTCTCCTTAAGGCTCGTTATGGGAACTTAGCCTCAGCTGTGGGTGCAAATTGACCGGAGTGATGGTCAATTTGCATATTCCCTCTTTATTATATAGGATTTTTCAATTTATTTTTTTGATTGATCCTCTGTAAAAAAACTAAGGGTTCTTTGTTATTATTTGACAAGTAATAAGGCTTATTGAAATAGCTAGTGTATAATATATATGTGTGTTGTCCTTTTTTATTTCTTAAAGACAACATAAATTAATTGAATCTCAAGAATAGCCTGAGCATTAATTTATTTAATGGGCTCTGGCATCTTGGGTGAAAAGATTACATCCGATCCCATTGCTTCAGCTTGTTACATATCTTTTATGTATATAAAAGGCTAAGTGTCCGTCCATCTGACCAATAGCTATCATGCACACTGACCACCAGGGGGCAGGCACTCAACGCAGGATCTGCCATGATGCATACTGACCATTTAAAAATAAACGGCACCACAGACCTGGCGCTGAGAAACTAACACTCGGCTTCCCCCAAGTGGGACACATGCCCTGCCACCATCCCCCATGGTGCAAAATGCAGCCCACAGGCCAGCCCAGCCTGGAAACGGTGGCTGTGGATGCTTGGGTAATGACGTCACATAGCAACATCTGGCTTCCTCTCGCTAGCGACTAACATCCTTGGAGTTTCTTCCACCCAGGAACCTGACTCACTTTATAGCCAGGTGCAAACATTTTACAGTTTAATCAAATGTTTGTGAAGCGCTTTCTCATGCCTCATCTCATTTGATCCTCACAGAAGTCCTGGAGTAGGTAGATAGGAGACTCAGTAGAATCCTTTTTTCTTTTCATTAGCAAGATGCGAATAGCAATATTAAAATATTTCTTTTAGCCCTGACCCGTTTGGCTCAGTGGATAGAGCATCAACCTGCAGACTAAAAGGTCTGGGGTTCGATTTTGGTCAAGGGCACATACCTTGGTTGCAGGCACATTCCCAGTAGGGGGTGTGCAGGAGACAGCTGATGGATGTTTCTCTCTCATCAATGTTTCTAACTCTCTATCCCTCTCCCTTACTCTCTGTAAAAAAATCAATAAAATATATTTTTTAAAAATCTATTTCTTCTAATTAATTTCCTTTCAGTGTGCGTGAATCTGTGCCCCGGGACACTAGTCTTTTAGAAATTGTCATTTTCCTTAAATACTAACCCTGCTGCCTTCCTGTTTATAAAATGGTACATGGAATTCACCGGCCTTCTTAGTTTCTGTTGAAAGGCGTTTCAGTGCTAGTTCCTTGTCACTGGCTTCAAAGTTTTGACTTTCTCAGTTCCCCTAATGTCTCCACCTGGAAGGCTCTTAAACCTCTGTTTAACACAGCTCCCGTCAAGTAGAAATGCTCTCACGTCAGTGATGTTCTGAAACAGATTTCCAGAGAGTCAGAGGACTTCATTGTGGAACAGTATAAACGTCTCCGCCAGAGGGACGGTTCTGGAGTCAGCAAGTCGTCCTGGAGGATTACCGTGCGGCAGCTTGAGAGCATGATTCGTCTCTCGGAAGCAATGGCTCGGATGCACTGCTGTGATGAGGTATCAAAGTCATTTTCACACAGTGGATGGGAAGAGAAATTGATTTGTCGGCTGATAAGCATGTTTTTATCTTTGGTTTGGGACATACTAGCATTATATAACTGTGGAGTGCTCATAAGATATGTGACCTTGAGATTTCTCCCTTGAAGAAGGTTGCTGTTGAGCATTTATTGAGTGTAGTTAAATAGTAATGAGATAATCATGTTACAGATCATGTATTACTTATAAGAGTTACTGTTAATGCTATTCATTCAAGAAACTACTTACATCTGCAGTTCTGATATCCAGAAAGTTTGTATTTTATTTTAGTGGTAATTTTTATTATTATAGCTTTATATTATGCCCTTGGTTATCTGTTGGTTCCTTACTATGAACAGTGATAGAACCAGCATGTTAAATATTTCCTACTCCCCTACCTCTCAACCATCTAATTTTAGAAAATAATATCTTAGCGTTTACCTTTGTGCAGTCAGATATGCTTATCTGTTACTTGATTTATCGTATTTTGACTGGTACAGATGAGAGCACATTTATTACAGAAATCAGCACATTTATCTCTCAGGTCACCCTGTTCTGTTCCCTTCCCGTTTCTACATATCATTTCTCTATCTTCAGACACATATCATTTACATTGTGTTCTGTTACTCTTAATTCCCACATTTGTTTTCATCTTAGTTTTGTAGCTAAATATCTGCAAGGCTCAGTGGAGATTTTTTTGTTATGATTTTCTAATCCATTTCTTGGCTGATTGAAATCTACCTATGAAGAGTTCAATGAAAAAAAAACACACATTCATGAGAATGATATTCTCTTAGTGTTATGTTATTTGTAGCCTTTATCTGAATAATAGCCTGACTTGATATACAACCTTTGGCTCATATTTTCTTTTGTGAATTTTTCTACTGTATCCTGACATTAACTGTTGCTGTGGGGAACTCTGAGGCCAGCCCTTGATTAATTTTGCTCCCATAAATAACTTGTTCTTTCTCTTTTTCAAAAGTATTCTTTTTTTTTATTTTTCTAGGCCAGTAAGTTTATTAGGATATGTCTTGATATTGACTTTTTAAATGAGTTAGTGTCTTTGTTAATAGTTTTTTGTCTTTTCTAAAAATTACTCTGCTGGGTTTATCTTATTATGGGGCTCAGCTGGTTAGTGAGGGAGATTTAGAGAGACTGTAGGTTAGTTATAAAAGTACTTGAAGCAACCCCCCAAAAAAACAACAAACACAAAAATAATGGACATGTCATTTTTCTTTTAAACAAGCTTTTTTATTGAAGCAGAATATACATATAGAAAAGTGCAAAAATTTTAAGTATACAATTCATTTAACTTTCAGTCAGCATGCCTGTGTAACCTAATTTCACTTAGTATACTCTCCTCAAGGTTCATCAATGTTACAGCATGGACAGGATTTCCTTCCATGTAACATTCCATTGTATGCATTTACCACATTTTTTTAATCCCCCAATCAGTGGATAATTGGGTTGCTTCCACAACTCTTGGCTATTTTGAGTAACGGTACTGTGGGCATGGGTATACTTTATGTTTTAGATATTAACCCCCATCATATATATCATTTGGAAATGTTTTCTCCCATTCTGTAGGTTGCCTTTTTTACTCTATTATTTCCTCAACTTAGAAGTTTTTGAATTGGATGTAGTCTTGTCAATTTTATTTTTTGTTGCCTTTGCTTTATTTTTATTGATTTCACAGAGGAAGGGAGAGGGAGATAGAAACATCAATGATGAGAGAGAATCATTGATCAGTTGCCTCCTGCATGCCCTATACTGGGGGTGGAGCCCACAACCCAGGCATTTGCCCTGATTGGGAATTGAACTATGACCTTCTGGTTCACAGGTGGACACTCAGCCACTGAGCCCCGCCGGCCAGGCTATTGCCTGTGCTTTTGATATCATATCCCAGAACCATTATTAAATCCAGTGTCAGGAAGCTTTTCCCCTATTTTCTTATAGATTGTTTTTTATAGTTTTAGGTCTTTATTTTTAGTTTCATTCTTCTGCATGTGATATCCAGTTTTCTCAGCACCATATGTTGAAGAAACTATCCTTTCCCCAGTGGGTGGTCTTAACATCTTTGTCAAAATTATTTGACCACATACACAAGGTAGTTCCATCTTCATTGCTGTGTGATCTGTCAGTGAATATATCACAGTGACTCACCAATTATTCGGTTAATGAACACTTAGTTTCCAATTTGGTTTCTTATGGGATATACATATCTTTTGATCATATTATGTATACATTTCTGTCGAGGGGGGGTGTGTGTGTATAGGATTGTTGGGTCTTTGGTTGTATGTGTGTTCAGTTTAGTAAAGATTGCCAAAAATGGTTTTTCACGGTGCTTGTATCAATTTATATTTCCACCAGCGATGAATGAAAGTTGTTCTACATTTTTTTCCAACACTTAATATTGTTGGTCTTTTTAGCCATGCTGGTGACTGTATGGTACTATGTCATATTTTATATCTGTGTGAGGGAGGGAGAGTGTGAGTAAACCAAAATACCGCTTTGATTTCGTGTGGAGAAAATCTGTTTGGTAAACCAAGAAGACTGACTTACTGATTTACCTCATCTTGATTGGTTTAGGTTCAACCTAAGCATGTGAAGGAAGCTTTCAGGTTACTGAACAAATCCATCATCCGTGTAGAAACACCTGATGTCAATCTAGATCAAGACGAAGAAGTCCAAATGGAAGTAGATGAGAGCCCAGAGGGCATCAATGGTGAGACGCCTGTTTATAAATCGGCTCTGGAATTAGAGTCCAGAATGCCCTCTGAGATGCCATGGTAAAAGTGCACTTGTTGATGGTTTTCAAGTCTCTGTGGCAAAAGGGAAAGGAAAATACTGAATTATAATGAACTGTTTACAAGTTAAAATTTAATTATGTAATTAATATAAAAATGTATTCTTACAAGACAAAATACACCAGAAATGGTGATAGAGGACTTAATTCCCCAGCCTTAATTGTTTTTGTTATTTTGCTTTTGAATTAAAAACATTTTCTCAAATACATTGAAACAAAATTATGAGAATTTAAAGTTTTACATAAAAGAATAAAATAAAAATTTGCATATAATATTATAGATGCATTTTAGATCATGAAATCTTTTTATTGATTTCAGAGAGAGAGGGAGGGAGAGAGAGAGAAACATCAATGATGAGAGAATTATTGATCCACTCCTCCTGCACACCCCTTACTGGGGATTGAGCCCACAACCTGGGCATGTGCCCTTGATCAGAACCTAACCCAAGACCTTCAGTCCTCAGGCTGATACTCTGTCCACTGAGCCAAACCAGCTAAGACTAGATCATGAAATCTTTATATCTCTCATCCTTCCCATTTCTTCTAACTTAGTTGTCTTTACTAATAGCACTTACAAATTTTCCCCTTTTTTTGTTTGTTAAACCTCACCTGAGGATATTTTTCCATTGATTTTTAGAGAGAGTGGAAAGGAGAGAGAGAGACAGAGAGAAACATCAAAGTGAGAGACAGACATTGATTGGTTACCCCCCACATGCACCCCAACCCAGGCCAGGGAAGGAGCCTGCAGCTGAGGTACATGCCCTTCACCAAAATCAAACCCGAGACCCTTTAGTGCGAATGTTGAAGCTCTAGCCACTGAGCCAAACTGGCTAGGGCCGCTTTTAATTTTTATTTGTAAAATTACTAAATACCAAATATATCTTTGTTTTGAAATTAGTATTGCAATATCAGTGTATGTACAAACATTTGATGCTAGAGTTTTGGAGGAACAGAAGGAAGACTCAAGTTGTTGATGTTTCCCTTAGGTCACGCCGACAGCCCTGCTCCTGTGAATGGAATCAACGGCCACAGTGACGACACAGACCGCGATTCTGTTCCGAAAGCCTCCTTAAGGCTGGGCTTCTCTGAATACTGCCGAATCTCTAACCTTATTGTGCTTCACCTCAGAAAGGTGGAAGAAGGTGAGGCCCCCGGGCTCAGTCACTTAGATTAACTGTGTGCACATAAACCACTTCTGATTGCTAAAGATGGTGTTTGTCAGGAGAGATGATAAATTGTCAGACAATCTTACTTTGGCAGGGTGTCAGCATATTCCAGCCTGGACTTTCTCCCACAAGTTCATTGTCAGATGAGATTTATGGGTTATTCATATTAATGTTGGCCAATTTTAATAGTTTGGAAGCGGGATTTGGGATTCTATAATACATAAAGAAGTCCTTTTTACAGATGCAAAATCACTATTCCTTACTATAGCTTTATTTTAGATGTATGACCTCCTGGGTTATTTATATTTCATAGGCAAGTAATTGAACTCAAGAGACTGTATCAGCACAAATATGTTCCAGAATAGGAATGAACTAAAACCCTCATTTCTCCATAGATAAGTGTGATATCTGGACAGTAGTACATTTCTTCCTCGTAACTGCTTTCCCACAAGGTAGAAAGAAGAATAATGAAATCAAGGAGTCAAGCTTAAAACTTTAATTTGGTGGTTGGCCATCAGACATTTCTTATGTAAAAGTTCTAACGTTCTGGCTTTCGGATATGCTGTCATCATGGCATCCTGTCTGAGATGGAGTAAAGGAAGACCAGAGACTGTCGTGGCTTTACTAAAGGTGTGAGCCCTGTAACCTCTGCTCTCTTTCCCCTGATAACTGGCCAGCGGGCGGGAGGAGAGGAGATAGTAAAGGAGCCCCTAGGACAGACAGGTGCTCCCTTTTCATTTAAAAAGATTTGGGAGCTCACATGTTCTTGTGTTCACGTTATACTTCATTCTAGTTCTCTCTCTCACAACAAGTTTTAAACACAGACCATTGATGAGGCAAATATGTGGTTAGTACCCAGATAGTCTGCATTCCATAGATAAATTCTACTAGGTCTTCCTTTCTTAAAAAAAGAAAAAAGTCTCTGTTCACCCAGCCAATTAGATGTTGTTTTAACTAAAATTGCACAACCTATTGATGATGTTAAGGGAGTACTTACTGTACAGCCATAATAAACTTTCCAAGGAAGTTATCAGTAAAGCTAGAATTTTCCAATTTTTATTTTGCATTTTAGCAATTGCTAGAATCAAGACTGAGTAGATTTTTTAAAAAATATATTTTATTGATTTGTCACAGAGAGGAAGGGAAAGGGATAGAGAGCCAGAAACATCGATGAGAGAGAAACATCCATCAGCTGCCTCCTGCACACTCCTCACTGGGGATGTACCCACAACCAAGGTACATGCCCTTGACCGGAATCGAACCTGGGACCCTTGAGTCCACAAGCCGACACTCTATCCACTGAGCCAAACTGGTTAGGGCCTAAGTAGATTTTTTTTTAGGTTATGTTTTATTTCTGTGTTACAATATTATGCAGGTTCCACCTTTTCTTGTGAATTTAGAGTTCTGCTTTGGACTCTTAGAACCATGCAGCTCAGTCAGTATGAATAGACCTTGCTGGAATAAATTGTCAATTGTTTATTTTGAATAAAGTCCTGTGGTTTTGTTTTGTTTTTTAATGTTTTTATTGATTTCAGAGAAGGGAGAAGGAGAGAGAGAGATAGAAACATCAATGATGAGAGACATTCATCAATCAGCTGCCTCCACACCCCCTCCTGGGGATCAAGTATGCAACCTGGGCACGTGCCCTGACCAAGATTCGAACCCATGACCTCCTGGTTCATGGGTTGATGCTCAACCACTGAGCCACACCAGCTAGTCACTTCCCATGGTTTTTGCTTCTCAGTGGACCTCAATTCCAGCCTGTCTTTTTCCAAAGAAGAAAAGTTATATTTAAGAAGTTTTGCTTGCTGTTGTTTCATTCCTAATTTATGCCTTCAGTTGCTGTTGGCAGACATTCTCTTAGATGATGAAGCATAAAAAGGTGAAAGAAACACCTTATACTCTGAAATATTAGTAGCTTTAAGGCTTATTTCTTATCATCTCTATTTAATTTGATTTTCCTCTTCAAGATAAAGTCAAGCATACAAGTAATATGACAGGTTATTTCAGGCTTATGCTGGAACATTGCAGATCTTACTTCGGCAGGTGTACTTTCTGACTGGTTGGTGGTTATCTAATGTGTACATATCCTATGTGTGCAAAACCTCAGGATTGGCAGTACAATTTGCTAGAAAGATAATTTAATCCTTTTAAAATGTATTTTTTGTTGCAGAAGAGGATGAGTCGGCATTAAAGAGGAGTGAGCTTGTTAACTGGTACTTGAAGGAAATTGAATCAGAAATAGATTCTGAAGAGGAACTTATAAATAAAAAGAGGATCATAGAGAAAGTAATTTATCGACTCACCCACTATGTACGTACAGAACTTTGCTTGCTTGGGTTTTAATGAGGGAGGGAGCTCATGCCTCTTCTGTAAGTTCGTTAGGTGTTCATTTATTTTGAATCATTGGGTCTAGTCAGAATTATGAATTGTAACAGAATTAACAGCATTTGATTGACATATTTCCTCTATTAAAACAAGCAGAATGTAAGTCAAATTGGAAGGTGGATTTAGGGTCTTTATTTTCTCTCTCATTACTACAAACTTTCAAGCAACAACCACTATTACCTAAATTTTATATTTCACCTTGCTCAGATCCTTACTTTCATGATCCAGTTTACATGCTAATAATCACTCTTTTCATTACCTTCAACTTCATTCTCTCTTTGTGTTACCTGTTTGGCCAGACCCCCAGTCTTGGTTAAGTCTAATTCTTTCTTTATACCCATATCCAAGCATTTAAAAATATCTAGAGAAAAGCATGAAACCATGTGCCCATTCTTACCTAAATGCATGACCACAGGTCTCCAGGGGACAATTCTGTATCTTATGAATTTCACAGCAGCCCTGCCGGTGCTATTACTTTTCCCCAATCAGTTCACTTTCCTGCTCTGTGAAAGGCCATGACACATACTTTCTGCTCCAGTTAATTGGCCCTTCTCGGTATTCAGCCTGTCAGCAGCATTTGTCACAGTTGGTCTTTCCTCTTGGAAACACTTGTTCCCTTGGCTTCTTAATCACCATATTCCCCTGGCTCTTCTCCTATCTCACTGGTTATTTCTCTTTAGTCTCTTTTTCTGAATCTTTTTCTCTTTCACTTTTTAAATGGAGTAATGTGCTCATTTCTCAGACTTCTCTTCTATTTACATTCACTACCTAAGTGATCTCATTTAGTTCTGTGAATTTAAACTCAGCTGTTGATGATTCCCAGATTTAGGTTTCCAGCTCTCACCTTTCCTCTATGCTCCAGATGTATGTGCCAGCTGTCTAATTGCAGAATAATAGGCATCTCCCATTTAATTGTTCAAAAACAGTTCCCCTTCCCCATTTACTCGGTAAGTTTAGGCCAGACACCTTAGAATTGTTCTTGATTCCACTTTTCCCTCACAACTTCTCTTTTAGCAGCAAATTCTATGAGCCCTGCCTTCAGTATGTGTATTTTCTGTTCTTTTCTCATCACCTTATATCTGTCCTCCTTTGTATGGGCTTTCTGCTCAGTAGCTAGGCCTCTTTTAACAAGTCAAGTTATTATAGTGCCCTACCTTCCAGTTCTTCCCTTCCATTTAGAATAAAATCCAGTTGCCAATACCACGGCCTGCAGAAGCCTACACAGACCAGCCTCTGTCTGTCTTGTTCACTTCATTTTATTGCCTCCTTTCTCTTCCCATCCTCCTAGGGACACTGGCCTTGTCACGGTTCCTTTGACACACCAAACATGAAAGCCTTTGCCCTCGCCCTTTGCCCTTGCCCAGATGCCCTCCTCTGTCCTGAAAAAGGCTTTCCTGGCCCAGCCTGTTGAAATAGCCTCCTTGCTGTCACCCCCTGCCCTGCTTTGTGTTTCTTCATAGTGCTTATTGCCTGGCAGTATATTCCTTAGGTGTCCATTTATCTCTCTCGTTAGAAGGCAGGGACTTTAACCACAGTATCCTCGGTTTCTACAGGGTTGCCTGGCGCATAGAGGGGTCATATATTTCCTGAATAATTGAATTTTTCTTTTCAAATGGCCAAGAGTCAGTTGTCTTGCATTTCACGTCAGTGCTCACTGTATAAATATGGTAGGTATCACATCTGAGGGTTGTCTCATCTGAAAACCTATTTACCTGTGAGAGTGTGAGAGCAGATGCAAATGAGTATAATTTCAGGGGCTGAGGGGATGAGAACAGCTATTCATATCAGAACTTAATAAATAATATATATGAAAATAAAGCTAATAATGACTCTCTAACCCGGGTGGTGCATGCCCAGAATTGTCTTTCAAATAGTGGGCAGTGTTTTTGCACCAGGCCCGCCCTTCCCTCCCTAGAGCCCCCTGGGATCAGTGTAAGATAAATGATCCATGCGGAAGTCCACATTGGGCCACATTGCGAAATTAGCTGATCTGCACTGATTAATTTGACTTACTGCCTGAACTAATTCACTGCAAGAGACTAGAGAACTTGACCGGTGCTGATAAAATGTTCTTCCTCTGAGGGTGTGTTAGTACATAGAGTGCTTGAAAGTGTCCAGTCCCTCGTAATTGCATTAGTGCTCATTCTGTGGGACGTTGCCACCTTCCTAGGATCAAATCACTGTTCCCTGAGTTCCTCCATACAGGCTTGGCTAGGAGTCCTTCTCATTTGTGGGTGAGATTTCAGGTTGATGTATAGGTACATCATAGGCTTGAAATCTGTCATCAATATTTTTAAGCCACATGGCATGTTCTTTTTATTAGCTCATAGGTCAGAATGAAATTTATCTTCAGATTCTACTTCTGATTTATAAATGAGTAGTAAAGAAAGAGTTCAATGACCAGTAATTAAAATTATCAAAATATTAAGTGAAACTAAATACTTTTATCCGAGTGATAAACACATCAGAGTATTTTACACAATTGCAAATCTTAAAATTCACATATCTTGCCTTTTGACATTATATTTATAAGAACTTGTAGTATGCCAGGAAACCTTATTAAAATCACATTGACTGTTGAGCTTACTTACATATTCTTTAATTTTTCTTTTTTAAAAAAAGAAAAATGAGTAGTTTTACTCATTTTATAGAGAAGAAGAGACAGGGGGAGGGGAGGGAAGAGGAGGGACAGAGAGAGACATCAATTGGCTGCCTCCTGCACAACCCCCTATTGGGATTGAGCCCAAAACTGGGCATGTGCCCTGATTGGAGGTTGAACTGGCCTCCTCTTGGTATGATGCTCAACCACCTAAGCCACTTTAGCCAGGCCCATATTTCTTAACTTTTCAGAGGAGGTTTATGGTGTGAAAAGGTCCATATCCTAATGGGGACAGGTTTAGCAGATCCTTAATAATGATTTTAAAGAATATTCCTTTTTCTAAGAGTGTCTGGAGGGGAAATGAAAGAAAGTGCTAGTAGCAAACACTCAAGAGAAGGATCAGGTGCTGTGTACTCGGCATGTCTATAACACTGTGGAGACCTGAAGACGAATGTTTGTACTTCACAGGATCATGTTCTCATTGAGCTCACCCAAGCTGGATTGAAAGGTTCCACAGAAGGGAGTGAGAGCTATGAAGAAGATCCCTACTTGGTAGTGAACCCTAATTACTTGCTTGAAGATTGAGATATTGAAAGCAACTAACCAAAGAAACTGCGGCTCTCTACCTCCTGGCCTGGAGCCTGGGGTCTGAATGGAGCTCTGCTAGGGAGAGAAAGTTTCTGGGAGCAAGGCTTCGGGAAGATTCATTGCTGAGTAACAAACCAAGTTGAAGGTCCTGTGTGCCGCATTCCTGTCATCCACTTCTATGCCAACGTGGGCTTTAGCCTTTGTTTAGTGTGCTTCTTATCTAAGTGAAGTTGGAACCAGTAACGTGTGGTTTCGGTAACTAAGACCTTTGCTTTCATTTGTAGGAAAATGGTCCATTACTTTTATGGTATGTAGTATTTTATTGGGGAAATAACTTTCAATTGCTAACTATTGCAGTTTTTCATCAAAATAAAATAACTTGTTTTGCATTTGTCTTGAATTTATTTGTACTCTTACTAGAGGCCCGGTGCACGAATTCATGCACAGGTGGGGTCCCTCGGCCTGGCTGGCAATCGGGGCAGGCCAGAGGGAGGGACTGTGGGAGATTGGCCGGCCGCAGGTTGGTTGTGCGCCAGTGGGGGTCCCTTGGTGTGGTCTGCATTGACTGGGCCGAAACTGGCAGTCCAATGCCAACTGGTGCTTCTGCCTGCCACTCGTGCTCATCCCAGTCCTGCTGTGCCTGCTGTGGGCTCGCGCCCAGTCAGTCCCAATCGGGAGAGGATCATGCTGCTGCAGCATTCGCCAGCCATGAGCCTTGTGTGGCACTCCCATTGGTCAGCTGAGTGGTGTGCCCACTGTGGGAGCACACTGACCACCAGGGGGCAGTCCCTGTGTTGAGCATCTGCCCCCTGGTGGTCAGTGCGCATCATAGAGACTGGTCAACCGATCGTTCAGTCACTTGGGCTTTTATATATATAGATTGTTTCCATCTACTTGTAACTATGAGTCTTTTATTATTATTTTTAAAATATATTTTTATTGATTTCAGAGAGGGAGAGAGAAACACTGATGATGAGAGTGAGTCATTGATCACTCTCCCCTGCACGCCCTCTACTGGGGATCGAGCCCCCAACCTGGGTATGTGCCCTTGACCAGAACCAGTCTGCAGGCTAAAGCTGTATCCCCTAAACCAGCTAGGGCATCATTTGTAATAGTTTAACTCCTGTGCCCTAAGAGTTATTTTCTAACTTTTTTTCTTAAGGGAAATGAAATTTTATATATTATAAACCATTTCCAGATTTTATGGCTTTCTTCCAGGTAAAAGTTATTGCTGTTTATGATACTAACTTCCTGAAAGTTAGTTATGATCAGTATACTGATGCAATTTCTATTGTTGCAGCTTTTACCAGATGTCATTCTTGGCCTGTAGGGCCAGTTAAGGTGTGTTCCTATGTGGTATGTGAGTTCAATAATAGTAATTTCACTCTCCATTGGCTTGAAAAAGATAGGGTGGGGACACTGGGAATAGAGAAGCTGCACAGTTAGCAAATGCAGGGTTATAAGCTTCAAAAGTATGTTCCTCATTAATGAGGGTTATTAGAGGCTGTTGGGATGAAGATACCTTGGGGTCTCAGACTTGCTAACAAAGCAACTCTGGGATACTGGTGTAAAAAATGGACAGGTGTTAGGGAGAACATTCTAAAGAAAAGCTAGGAGACAGCAAGAAAGCCCTTCTCTGTACTGACTCCCACTCAATAAAGAAAATGGTGTTAAGAGGTCCTGAAACAAGAGAAACATCCTGACAGGAATTTGAACTTTAATTTGATCAAATATTTGCCCAAAGGAAAATTTGAAGCGTAGGAAACGTGAGTTGTTTTAATGAATCTCATCCCCTTTCCAATTCTACCATTAGTGGGAGTGTAGGCTCTAGCACAAACGGGGTAATTACTACAAATGCAGTCAGAGGGTTTTAAAATATATTTGTACTGATTTCAGAGAGAAAAGGAGAGAGAAACATCCATGATGAAAGAATCATTGATCAGCTGCCTCCTGTGTGCCTCCTACTGGGGATTGAGCGCGCAACCTGGGCATGTGCCCTTGACCGGAATCGAACCTGGAACCCTTCAGTCCACAGGCTGATGCTCTATCCACTGAGCAAAACCAGCTGGAGCTACAGTCACTCTTTGCCATTTGAATGAGTGCTTACATTTCCACATAACCCCCTTCCTCTGCACATTACTTGTCAGGAAGGTGAAATGGGAAATGGCATACAAGATCTTTTTGAAGAAAATTTGACAAGTGTTTAGTAAGTGGGTAGATATAACATGTTACTGAGTGGGACTACTTGAATGTTGAAATTGTCAACTAATCTATAAATGTAATGTATTTTCAACCAAATCCCAACAAATATCCACCAACAAGAGGGGAGTTCATAAATTTCTAGAAACATACAACTTACCAAGACTTAATCATGAAGGAACAGAAAATCTGAGCAGACCAATTATTAGTAAGGAGATTGAATCAATAATAAAAACCTCTCAGCAGCCCTGCTGGTGTGGCTCAGGAATTGAGTGTCAAACCATGGACCAAGAGGTTACCAGTGTGATTCCCCATTAGGGCACATGCCTGGGTTGCTGGCTCCATCTCCAGGAGGGGGCGTGAGATGGAGGCAGCCAATCGATGATTCTTTCATCATTGATGTTTATCTCTCCCTATCCTTTTTCTCTAAAATCAATAAAAACATTTTTAAAAAACAAAACAAAACCTCTCAACAAAAAAAGTCCAGGACCAGATGGCTTAAATGGTGAATTCTACCAAACACTTAAAGAATTTATACTAATCTTTCTCAAACTCTTTAAAAATGGAAAAGGAGTGAATATTTCCAAACTCAGTTTAGTAGGCCATCATTACCCTGACAACAAAACTAAAGAAGGTCGCCAAAAGAAAAGAAAATTATAAGCCAATATCTTTGATAATAGATGCAAAACCCTCAACAAATTATTAGCAAACTGAATTCAACAATACATTAAAAGGGTCATACACCATGATCAAGTGAGATTTACTCCAGGGATTCAAGGATGTGCAATGTCCACCAATCAATGTGATTGATACTTCACATTAACAAAATGAAGGCTATGCTATGACTCAGATTTCACTTCTGGGTATATATCCGAGGAAACCCAAAACACTAATTTGAAAGAATATGTTCATTGCAGTGTTATTTACAATAGCCAAGATTTGGAAGCAACTCAAGTGCCCATGAATAGACAAATGGGTAAGAAAGGTGTGTACATATATGCAATGGAATGTTAGCCATAAAAAAAGTGAAGTTTTACCATTTGCAACAACATGGATGGACCTAGAGGGTATTATGCTAAGTGAAATAAGTCACACAGAGAAAGAAAAATACCATATGATTTCACTTATGTGTGGAATCTAAAGAGCAAAATTAATGAATAAAATATAAATTGACATAGATACAGAGGTCAGACTGATGGCTGTGTCCTAGCTGGTTTGGCTCAGTAGATAGAGTGTCGGCCTGTGGACTAAAGGGTCCTGGGTTTGATTCCAGCCAAGGGCACATGCCCAGATTGCAGCCTTGATCCCCAGTGGGAGGCATGCAGGAGTCAGCCGTTCAGTGATTTTCATCATTGATGTTTCTATCTCCACTTCTCCCTTCTCTGAAATCAATAAATACATTTTTTAAAAAATCAGCTTCATTTCATCAAAACCTAGATTCTGATTGTTCTTTGAAGGAGTTGGGCATGGCCAGGATCTTGATGTGAAAACACTTATCTGTAAAGATACTAGTGTATGTACCCCTATGTTCATTTCAGCTTTATTCACAGTGACCGAGATATGGGAACAGTGTCCTTTGATGGACAGTTGGATATATATATGCTACATATTTCAAAAGAATATTACTCAGCCATTAAAAAATTGAAATATTGCCATTTGTGACCCCATGGATTGATCTTGAGAGTATTATGCCAAGTGAAAAAGTCAGATGGGAAAGGATAAGAACCACATGATTTCACTCATGTGGAATAATACACAAAAAGCAACAAACAAAAAACAAACTCATTGATAGAGACAACAGAATGATGGTTACCAGATTTGAAGCTTGATGTCAAGGCCATCTTTAAAATTCCAGTAAATGAAATAAAATTGTTTCTATTAAAAAAAAATAGGAAAAGAGTGAATTGTGTGCACACCAAGAAAACTCCAGGAAAAAGAATGAAAGGAGAGGCTATGTCCTATCATAAAGTGAAAAGTACTACACAACTATAGAAATTTAAATTGTGTGGTATTGTCACAGGAATGGATAATCAAGCAGTAGAAAGTCCCGGCATATCTATGTCTTTATAGATGTTTTGTTTCTAACAAGGTAGCATTTCAGACAGTGGAAGAAGGTGGCCTATTCAATAACACGATAGAAATTGATAAGCCATGCCACACAATATACATACAATTAAAGATGTAAAGATTTAAAACAGGATAAAGAAATACAGGTTTGACATGAGACAAACTATGGTACCAGGAATGTACTTTAAAAGACACCATAAACCATATTAAAGGACCGGGGAAATTTTTTTCTATCATGTTTTTTTTGTTGTGTGTTTGTTTTTAATCCTCACCTGAGGATACATGAGAAACATGATGGGCTGCAGGATTGGCACATGCCCTGACCAGAAACTCAACCCACAACCAACTGAGCCACCTGGGCAGGGCTCTAGCATGTTTTAATATATGATATCCAGACTCTATTAAGAGTTTTCATTTCAGTAATAAGTGCAAATAATAAAAATGTACAAAGGATATAAACATAAATCTCAGAAGAAAAACAAATAGCCAATTAACATGAAGAGCTACATTTTAAGCAGAAAAATAAGAAACCAATAAAGATAATATTTTAATTCTTCCAAGGGTCAAAAATGTCAGGATTTATAACAAGTGTTAGCAAAGCAGAGAGATTGAAGCACTCTTCTGTCTGTAGAATTTAAATTTGAAGAAGCCTGTTTTGGAAGATTTTGTATTTCAATCAGAATTCTAAACAGGTATGCCATGGGGTCAACTTAATTCCTAAGAATCTATGTTAAAGAAATAGTCACACATGTGGACAAAGATATGTAATGTATAGATATAAATGTATATCTATATACATTTGCAACCAATTAAAATTAAGATAGAACCAGTGTTTAATATGCAAGAGGCTAACTTATGTTACCTCCTTTCTATGGAATGAATGCTAAAAAGAAGTGAGTCCGTACATTCTGATGTAGGCAGAGCTCCAACAGCTATTAAGTGAAGAGAAGAAAGAAAGCTGAGAAACTTATAATCCTGTGTAAGTTAAATTATATATTAAAATGTTATGCACCTACATATGTTTGCATCGAATATATGCAGTAACAGCTATCACTGAGCTGCATTCTTCTAAGCATGCTAAAGAATGACCTCATTTCATTCTCACTACCATCTACTTCGTTGGACAGGTGAAGAGGAGGCACGGAGACAGTACGTGCCTTTCTCCAGGTGCGATGGAAACCAGCTTTCAAGCTCCCGCATTCCCGTTCGGCTGCACGGAGAAGGAAAACGGAAAACGGGAAGGAAGCGATGCTGAACTCCTTACACCGGGAAGAAGCGGGCGAGAGGGAAAGAACTCACAGGGATATTTCATATGTTTCTATATTATTTGAATCTTTTACAAAATGTTTCATCATATTTAAAGAGGGAGAAGTTTGGCAAGCGACTCATTTTTGTTGTGTTATGTGAACAAATTTTAAAATGGTTTGTAAGACAAAAAAAAAAAAAAGTGGAGAACGTGTTTCCCTTCAGACATATCCCAGGTTCCTGGAAGCCTGCAAGACATTTGACATGTTGCTATAGCTTTGCAGTGGTTCTCAACCTGTGAATAGCGACCCCTTTGGCAGTCAAATGACCTTCACAGAGGTCGCCTAAGACCATCATCCTGCATATCAGGTATTTACATTACGGTTCATAACAGTAGCAACATTACAGTTTGAAGGAGCAACGAAAATAATTTAATGGTTGGACCACAACACGAGGAGCTGTATTTAAAAGGCCCAGAAGGTTGCGAACCACAGGTTGTGGCCTTTGCATTTCCCGAGGCTACGGTGATGGACGCTGCGCCCACTGCACTATCGCAGGTGACCGGTGACCGGTGACCTGTTCGGTGGCACTCACGCAGCATTTTACAGCCTCTGCGTGGTTATAAAGCGAGGGCTCCACGCCTCCCCGCAGGCCTTGGAAATGCAGCCGACGTGGACCTTAGCCCTCTGGGTTTTCCTAAGTGTTTCGCGCGGCGGGTTAGCCTGGGCGCCCGACGGAGACTTCATGGCCGCGGCCGGTCCTCTGGCCCCGGACGCGTGCCCGCTGCCCGCCCTCCTGCCGCGGCACCTGGGCAGCCTGCGCGCCCGCGGCGTCACGCACTACAAGGTGTTTCTGTCCTGGGCGCGCCTGCTGCCCGCGGGGGGCTCTGCGGCGCCCGACGCCGACGCGCTGCGCTGCCACCGGCGCCTCCTGCGGGCCGTGCGCGCGGCGGGGCTGCGGCCGCTGGGCGTGCTGCACCGCGGGCGCCTCCCGGGCCCCGGGCCGCGCGGCGAGGCTCCGGCCGACCGCTTCGCCGACTACGCCGCGTTCGCCTTCCGCTCCTTCGGGGACCTGGTGGACACCTGGTTCACCTTCAGCGACTTGCGGGAGGCGATCGCGGGGCCACCGCGCCGGGAAGCAGGACCCGCAGTTCTGCAGGCCCTCGCCGCCGCCCACAGAAAAGCCTACGAGGTTTTCCACGGGCAATACGCGCCTCCAGGTGAGCCCGCCACCCCGACGGCCGGCACCGCGGCCCGCGTCACCCTGCGCTCTCCTCCTCCTCCTCCTCGCGGGCCCGGCGCTCCCTCCCACTCAGTAGGCATTTCATTCATAGCGAGACGTGGGTGCCGCGTGGAAGGTCCCCCGTGGAGAGGCCCCGGAAGCACCCCTTGCCCAGCCCGCAGTGGTGCCGCCGCCGGGGTCTCTCTGCCACCCCGCTCCCCTGTCCTGCCCTCCGAGGCCCCCCGAGGCCCCGAGGCCATCCCCCCAGCCCCCAGCCGCCTCTTTCCTTACGCAAAGCGGCTCACACGGTCCGGGTGAAGCTTGCATTGCGGGGAGACCGACGAGTGCAACACAGATCCTGGGGTTCCGACCGGCGGCGAGGAGCGCACGGCTCCCCTGAGGCTGGTGCGGCGGGTCCGGGCGGGTCCGGGCCCCTGTGACCCGAGGGACGCCGTTGTGAGAGCCGGTTTGGGGCGACGCGTGCCGCTCGCGTTTACCGTGTGCGCGCAGCGTCTAGCACAGGCCGCCTGCAGGTCTACCTTCCGAGCGTCTTCCCGCTGTATCAAAAGCACGGTTTCCGGTGGCCTCATGGGTGCCCACCAAGTGAACGGATCATAAAGAGTCAAGGATTGCGCTCATTTTCATATACGTTTAATTTCTACAATTGCAAGCTGTAAACATGCCCCTACGTGAGTGCTTGCCTACCTTCTGGCGACTTCTTTCTGATCGGCCCTTCCAGGGGAGTGACTGGGTCAGGAGACGCGCGTTCTTTCTTTTTTTTAATTGATTTTTTACAGAGAGGAAGGGAGAGGGACAGAGAGAAACATCGATGAGAGAGAAACATCGACCAGCTGCCTCCTGCACACTCCCTACTGGGGACGTGCCCGCAACCAAGGTACTCGCCCTTGACCAGAACGGAACCGGGACCCTTCAGTCCGCAGGCCGACGCTCTACCCACTGAGCCACACAGGTCAGGGCGAGATGCGCATTCTTTAAGAGCTTAAAGCATGTGGCTAGACTGTTTTTCCAGGAGAGATGCGGCAGTTCCCACCGCGGTTATAAAACTGCTGTTCTGACCCCGCTCAGCCGGTTTTCCAGGAGGCCATTGTTTTTATCATTGGTGATTTGACAGCTACAAACTGTTTTCTCCTTATAGTCTCCGTTTGCATGTAGTTGATTATAGAGAGGCTAAACTTTTTCTTTTTTTTTTTTAATGTGAAAAACGAAAGGAGTGTGAGTGTGGAAGCGGCTGTTTTCTATGCGAAGGCAGACCTCGGGCCACCTCGGTGCAGGTGCAGGGAAGGGGCGGGGGAGGAGGGAGGGGAGAGGGGAGGAGGGGGAGGCCCGCGGTCCGTGCAGGGACCTGGGCGCCGGGTGGGCGTGAGGCGGTGCTGGACGGAAACGCGCCCGGGGCGGCGCGCCTTGGGGAGGGGAGCGAGCGTTCCTTGGCTTCAGTCTTTGTGCTGAAGAAGCGACTGGGATCCTCTCCGGTAAGGCGACATCTGTCTACTCTGAAGTCAGATTCTACAGGACTCCTTACGTTATGCGGTTATAGATGCAAGTTTCTTTAAATGCTTTGCACATTTCCTTCTTAATTTCCATCAGGTTCCCAAAGACTGTTTCTTTGTTTCAAAGATGGTTTCTTTTTTAAACTTACATTTTCCTTCTTGTGCTCTTTTTCCCGTTCTTTACTCTCTGTTTCATCACTATCACTAGATTATCCGCCCCCAGTATAATATGGAAAACAAAATTCTCTTTTCAGTTTCTTTACTGTTTTAAAAGGTGGTTCTCTCTCTCTCTCTCTCTCTCTCTCTCTCTCTCTCTCTCTCTCTCTCTCTCTCTCTCCTTCTATTTTCCATCCCTCCCTCCTCATTGTCTACTTCCTCTATAAGTCCAATCCATAGCCTGTTGTTCTTTTTAAACTACATTATTTAATATACACAAAAAGTTGTATAATTTATGTTGGTTAAAAGCAAAATACAACAACGAAAGCACATGGAGTGACCACTTAATCCAACAATTAAACTAGAACACACCACCACTTCGCATCAACTAGGATGGCTCTGATAAAAGAGGCAGGAGCGAGGGCTGGCGATGAGTGGAGAAATTAGAACCCTTATGCATTGCTGGTGGGAATGACTGACAGTGCAGCCATTCTGAAAAACAGCCTCGCAGTTCCTCAAGTCAAACCTTAGAGTTACTGTGACCCAACACTGCCTCTCCTGGGTATATATCGGAGAGTAAAGAAAACAAACGTGCAGGCAAAAAACTCGTTACCAGCCTTATAGCAGCATTATCTATAATAACCCCAATGACCATCACCGGTGGACAAACAAAATGAGACATAAACATACACTGGAATATTATTCACCCTTAAAAGGGGTGAAGTACAGATACATGCTACACATGAAGAACCTCCAGTCGCAAAACACCGCATATTATAGGATCCCCTTTATCCTGTATGCCCAGAGTAGGCAGCTCTACAGAGACACTCAAGTACATTAGCAATATCGAGGGCTCAAAGGAAACCGTAAGTGACTGCTGCTGGGTACCTGGCATTTCCCTTTAGGTGACTGAAATATTTTGCAGTAGTGCAGATGGTTGCACAGTTTTGTAACTATATTAAAAACCACTGAATTGTATACTTTAAAGGGGTGAATTTTTCAATTAAAGTTGACATTAAATATTACTTTATATTCTTTTCAGGAGGGGTGAATTTTTTGCTATATGAATACATATTTTAATTTTAAAAATGTAAAAAATAAATAAATGGGAGGGTTGAGGGTTTACAAAGCAAGGCAAAACAAACCGCACTTACATCCACTTGAATATTCCCCCCACCCCATCTTTTATTTAATTTTTTTAATCTTTACCCGAGGATATGTTTTTGTTGATTTTTTAGAGAGAGAAGCATCCACCTGCCTCCCGTACGGGTCTGACCAGGGATTGAATCTGAAAGCTAGATTGTGCCCTCACTGGGGGCATTGAACCTGCAGACTTCTGGGGCACAGGACAGAGCTCCAAGCGGCTGAGCCGCCTGACCAGGACCCTATCCCATCTTTTATTCATCGCCCTCCCCCCACCCCCCCACCCCCCACCACAGGTCACCACTACGCAACTGCTCTATTTACCTTTTATTATTTGATAGTCAGCCGCCCCTGCCATTTGGTGTCCACAATGACTTAATAGTACAAAGCCAAACATTTTAAATTAAAAATATAAATTAGTTACAGACCAGGTAGCAGTTTAGCAAATAAAGCACATTCCCAGTGTTTTTAAAAAATATGTTAAAGAAGTAAATTTCCATTTACTACTGATTAGAAAATACAATATTAAATGCAGTTCTGATACTTTTCTAAGAATTATTTTTATCAGAGTATGATTTACATATAGTGAGATGCGTGATCTTAATTTTACAGTTTGATTAGTTTTGGCAAACACATTCATGTAACCTATACCCTTACCAAGATAAGGCTTAACTGCCCGGCCAGCGTGGCTCAGTGGTTGAGTGTCAACCTATGAACCAGGAGGTCATGGTCAGGACACATGCTCATGTGCAGGAGGCAGCCAATCAATGATTTTCTCTCATTGATGTTTCTATCTCTCTCTCTTTCCCTTCCTCTCTGAAATCAATAAAAATGTATATATTTAAAAAGATAAGACTTAACTAACATCTCAGAAATTTTCCTCTAGATAGAATATTTCCCTCATGTAATTGTAACCTTTGCTAGTCAATCCTTACCCCAGGAGCAACCACTGATTTGATATCTATCAGCTTTGATAGCAATGGAATCACACAGTGTTTGTGTTGTCCTCTCCCTCTCTTCCTGCATTCAGCATAATGTTTGTGAGATTTATTAATTTTTGTTGCTGCAATCGTTTTTTGCTCCTGTTTTTCCTCTTAGTCATTCTGTATTATGAAAGAAATTAAAGAAAAAGTAAATGGAAACACACTTTTTGTTCCTGGATTGGAAGACATAACATTGTTAAAATGTCAATACTACTCAAAGCCATCTACAGATGCAATGAAATCCCCATCAAAATCCCAATAATAGAAATTCATCCTTAAACACATATGGAATCTTAAGAGACCTCCAAGAGCCTAAACGATCTTTGAAAACGAAGAACAAAGTTGTAGGACTCACACTTCCTGATTCCAAAACTTACTACAAAGTTGCAGTCATCAGAATAGTGTAGTACTGGCCTAAGTTTGGATGGACATATAAAAAAATGGAATAGAATAGAATGAAATAGAGAACCCAGAAGAAAACAAACCCTCACCTATATGGTCAGCTGATTTTTGACAAGGGTGTCAAGGGAGGGAAAGAAGTGAAACAGTCTTTTTAACAAATACTGGAAAACTGAATATCCACATGGAAAAGAATGAAGTTGCACTTTTACCTTACCCCGTACACAAAAATTAACTCAAAATAGATCAATGACCCAAACATAAGAACTGAAACTGTAAAACTCTTAGAAGAAAACATTGGGACAATATTGTGTGCTGTTTTTTTAGCTATGACACTAAAAGTGCAGGTAACACAAAATAAAAGACAAATTAGACTTCATCAAAATTAGAAAGTTT
>PVJC01027501.1:0-23251 GCA_004026665.1 Murina feae
GTGCAAACAGTATCACTGAGGAGAAAGACATGTACAGGAAGGAAACAGCTAACTATACACAATGGCCTTCCTAAAGGCTACATGAGCAGTCATTGTGGCATAGTGGTTGTGTGGGCTTGCTGGGACTTGGGTTGGTTGGGGCGAGTTTAGAAGAAGGGAGGCAGGTATTCCTAGTTGACATAGCATTCTGAGTCAAGATTCAGGATCAAGACTTTGGGGAGCACATCTAGAGAACAGTAAGTCTTCTAGTGGGACTGTAAAAGTGAGCTCTTGCTAGCACTTGGGAACAGATTGAATACAGAAGATAAAGATAAGAGGGCAAAGGGCATCTGGGATGGTTTTTGGGTTTCTGGCCCAAGTGGGAGGAGAATGGTCTCCTTCCCTAAGACCAGGAACCCAGGAAAAGGGGGAGGAAGTAGATGTACTTAGTGTTTGACTGGAAGGGGTTGGAATGTCAGGTGCAGATGTACAGAAGCGTGTAGACCTGGAACTCAAATCTGGGCTGGGTGTTTAGATTTAGGAAACATATTTCCCCGACAGTAAAATGGGGGTGACAATATTTACCTCAATGCATTAGTGTGAGGATTAATCAAGTAACATCGCTGGTAAACATTAAGCACTAATGTTCTGATGATGTCAGTTATGATAGATACATGATGATGATGATTAGAATGAGTGGGTGCCATTGCTCAGGGAGGACATAAGAAGAGGAACAGAATAGAACCCCCTTCTGATGCTCCACTAGTCCCTCTTTTCTAAAGAAAATTTTCCCTTTATCTACCTGATGTCCAATGGTCTACAAGTCCCACTAAAATTTCATCCCTCTCGAGAATCTGTGTCCTGGAGTCTGTCACTGTCACGAGGCTCCCTCCCCACTGTCTTCTCTTGCTGCAAAGTCTTAATGGTGGCCCTTCCAGCACAAATGAGTCACTTTGCCAACAGGTGGCGTCTGCATGTCTGTTTGAGCATTTCCTTAGCTCTGTGCCCAGTCATCCTTGTTGAGTAAGCTCTAGGGAGAGACTCAGCTGACACTGAAGTCTAAAGGGCCTGCTATGAGGCAGAGGGGTCAAGTTAAAGACTGTTCCTGGAAGCAACCACAGGATCCCCAAGTCTTCATGCTTTTGACTCTCTCTAGGTTGTGAGTCCCAGACCCACTGGCACTGACAACATTTCCACTTAGTTGTTTTGCCATAACCTCCCACACAACGCATGCAGGAATTCACCCCTTTCTCTTTCTCCAACTTAGACAGGACTCTTTTTCGCCTGCTTGTTTTGGTCAGAGTTACTGATGTTTCCTGTTCTCCAAAACTAGACATATTGGCAGTGTCTGTAAGTCTTCCCTATCTTCCACCTGCTCTCTCACTACCTATCCAATCCTGACAGCAAGGTGACTGAGATTTGTTCTTCCCTCTGTTCTCTCCTCAGAGCAACCATTCTCCGAATTCCTACAACATATAAAAGTATTCTCTATTGTGCAAGGTTAGGTAACAATACAAAGATTTTGTAAATCTGTGACTCTGATTTTTTCTTTTTTCTCTTTTTTTATCTCTAAACAGCTTCTATTTTTTATATAGTTTATATTTTTATTACATAAAGTATTACAAAGACCAGTACATATATATCTTTTTCCCCTGCCCTTCCCCCCACCTCCCTTTCCCCTGAGTGATTTCTGTCCATTGGTTATGTTTAAATACATAAAAGTCCTTTTGTTGATATATTACCCCCCACCACAACCCTCCCTGTCCTTGTTGCTGTAATTTGACAGTCTGTTTGATGCTGCTCTGCCTCTGTATCTACTCTTGTTCACCAGTTTATAATGGTTATTATTATCCATAGATGAGTGAGGACATGTGGTATTTTTCTATCATTGACTGGCTTATTTCACTTAGCATTATGCTCTCCAGTACCATCCATGCTGCTTCAAATGATAAGAATTCCTTTTTACAATAGCATATTATTCCATTGTGTAGATGTACCACAGTTTTCTAAACCATTCATCTGCTGATGGACACTGAGGCTGTTTCCAAATTTTAGCTATGGTAAATTGTGCTGCTCTGAGCATAGGGGTGCATATATCCTTTCTGATTGGTGTTCCTAGTTTCTTGGGATATATTCCTAGAAGTGGGATCACTGGGTCAAATGGCAGTTGCATTTTTAGTTTTTTGAGGAAACTCCATACTGTTCTCCACAGTGGCTGCACCAGTCTGCATTCCCACCAGCAGTGAACGAGGGGTCCTTTTTCTCTGAATCCTCTCCAGCACTTGTCGTTTGTTGATTTGTTGATGATAGCCATTCTGACAGGTGTGAGATGGTATCTCATTGTTGTTTTGATTTGTATCTCTCAGATAATAAGTGACTTTGAGCATGTTTTCATATGTCTCTCAGCCTTATTTATGTCTTCTTTCGAAAAGTGTCTATTTAGGGCCATTGCCCGTTTTTTGATTGGGTTGTTTAACGTCCTTTTGTTAAGTTGTATGAGTTCCCTGTAAATGTTAGAGAATAAACCTTTATCAGAGATATCATTGGCAAATATATTATCCCATACAGTGGGTTTTCTTATTGTTTTGTTGATGGTTTCTTTTGCTGTGCAGAAGCTTTTTCTTTTGATATAGTCTCATTTGTTTATTTTCCCTTTAGCTCCCCTTGCCTTAGGAGTTGTGTCAGTGAAGAAATTCTTTCGGCATATGTCTGAGATTTTGCTACCTGTGGAATCCTCTAGTATTTTTATGATTTCCTTTCTTACGTTTAAGTCCCTTATCCATCTTGAGTTTGTTTTTGTGTATGGTGTAAGTTGGTGGTCTAGTTTCATATTTTTGCATGTGTCTAACCAAATTTCCCAGCACCATTTATTGAAGAGACTGTTTTGGCTCCATTGTATGGTCTTTCCTCCTTAGTCAAATATTAATTGAGCGAAGTGGATCAAGTCAATTTCTGGGTTCCCTATTCTATTCCATTGATCTATATGTCTGTTCTTGTGCCAGTCCCAGGCAGTTTTGAGAACAGTGTCTTTGTAATACAGCTTGATATCTGGAATTGAGATCCCTCCTACTTTGTTCTTCTTTCACAGAATCACTGCAGCTATTCGGTTTTTTTTTTTATTCCATATGAATTTTTGCAGAGTTCTTTCTATATCTGTGAAATATGCTATTGGTATTTTAATGGGGAGTGCATTGAATATATAGATTGTTTTGGGTAGTATGGACATTTTAATTATGTTGATTCTACCAATCAATGAACACAGAATGTTCTTCCATCTGTTTATGTCTTCCTCTATCTCTTTTTTCAGTGTACTGTAGTTTTCCAAGTATAGTTCTTTTATGTCCTTGGTTAAGCTTATTCCTAGGTATCTTAATTTTTTTGGTGCAATGGTAAATGGGATTGCTTTTTTAATTTTTCTTTCTGTAAGTTCACTATTGGCATATGAAAATGTCATAGATTTCTTGGTGTTAATTTTGTATCATGCTACATTACCATATTCATTTATTAGGTCTAATAATTTTTTGATGGAGTCTTTAGGGTTTTCTAAGTACAGTATCATGTCATCTGTGAATAATGACAATTTTACTTCTTCTTTTCCAATTTGGATGCCTTTTATTTCTTCTTCTTGCCTGATCGCATTGGCTAGCACTTCCAGTACTATGTTGAACAGGAGTGGTGAAAGTAGGCATCCTTGCCTTGTCCCTGTTTTTAAGGGAAATGGTTTTAGTTTTTGCCCATTCAGTATGATGTTGGCTGTGGGTTTGTCATATAAGGCTTTTATTATGTTGAGGTATGATCCCTCTATTCCCACTTTGCTGAGAGTTTTTATCAAGAAAGGGTGTTGGATTTTGTAAAATGCCTTTTCTGCAACAATCAATATGATTATGTGATTTTTGTCTCTCAATTTGTTTATATGATGTATCACGTTTATTGATTTGGGGATGTTGTACCAGCCTTGCATTCCTGGAATAAATCCCACTTGGTCATGGTGTATGATCTTTCTATTGTAATGCTGGATCCAGTTTGCTAGAATTTTGTTGAGGATTTTAGCATCGATGTTCATCAGGGATATTGGCCTGTAATTCTCTTCCATTGTATTGTCTTTATCTGGTTTTGGTATTAGGGTAATGCTGGCTTCATAGAAAGAGCTTGGAAGTGTGCCTTCATCTTGAATTTTTTGGCATAGTCTGAGAAGGATTGGCTTTAGTTCTTCTTTGAATGTTCAGTAAAACTCCCCTGTGAAGCCATCTGGTCCAGGGCTTTTGTTTGCTGGAAGCTTTTGGATGACTGTCTCAATTTCATCAGTAGTTATGGGCCTATTCAGGTTTTTTTATTCTTCCTGATTGAGTTTTGGAAGCTTGTATTTTTCTAGGAATTTGTCCATTTCTTCGAGGTTGTCCAGTTTCTTAGAGTAGAGTTGTTCGTAGTATTTTTTGACAGTGCTTTGTATATCAGTAGGGTCACTTGTTATTTCACCTCTTTCATTTCTGCTTTTGTTTATTTGGGTCCTCTCTCTTCGTTTCTTGGTGAGTCTGGTGAGGGGTTCATCAATCTGGTTAATTCTTTCAAAGAACCAGCTCTTGATTTTGTTGATCGTTTTGTTTTGTTTTGTTTTGTTTTTTTGTTTTGTTTTGTTTATTGTTTTTTTGGTCTCTGTGGCGTTTATTTCTGCTCTGATCTTTATTTTATCCCTCTTCTGGATACTGTGGGATTTTCTTGTTGCTCTCTTTCTTACTCTTTGAGTTGTAGAGTTAGGTCACTTATTACCAGTTTCTCTTGTTTTTTGTGGTAGGCCTGTAGAGCTATGAACTTCCCTCTCAGGACTGCTTTCATTGTGTCCCATAGATTTTGGATTGTTGTGTTTTCATTGTCATTTATTTCCAGGATGTTTTTTATTTCTTCTTTGATCTCTCTGGTAACCCACCCATTGTGTAATAACATGCTATTTAGCCTCCAAGTGTTTGATTTTTTCCAACATTTTTATTGTAGTTGATTTCTAGATTTATGCCATTATGATCTGAGAAGATGCTTGTTATGATTTCTATTCTCTTGAATTTGAAGAGACTTTGCCTGTGTCCTAATATATGGTCTATGTTTGAGAATGTCCCATGTGCACTGGAGAAGAATGTATATTCTGTAGCTTTGGGGTGAAATATTCTGAAGATGTCAACTAAGTCCATGTGATCTAGTGAGTCATTTAGGATTGTTGTTTCTTTGCTGATTTTTTGTTTAGAGGATATATCCAGTGGTGTCAGTGGGGTATTAAAGTCCCCTACTATGACTGTATTGCTATCAATCTCTCCCTTGATGTCTTCTAGCAGTTGTTTTATGTATTTGGGTGCTCCTGTATTGGGTGCATATATGTTTACCAGAGTTATATCTTCTTGCTGAATTGCTCCCTTTAGTATTATGTAGTGGCCTTCCTTATCTCTTGTTATGGCCTTAACTTTGAGGTCTATTTTGTAAGATATAAGTATCACAACTCTAGTTTTTTTCACATTTCCATTTGCTTGAAAAATTTTATTCTATCCCTTCACTGTCAGTCTGTGTGAATCCTTTGTTCTGAGGTGGGTCTCTTGCAGACAGCAGATAAATGGGTCCTGTTTTCTTATCCATTGAGCTACCCTGTGTCTTTTGATTGGAGCATTCAATCCATTTACATTTAATGTTATTGAAAAGTACTTGTTTGTGGTCATTTTTATCCTTAATGTTTGTGTTTCTTCTTGTCTTTCTCTTTCTTCTTTTTACAGCAGTCCCTTTAGTATTTCTTGCAATGCTGGCTTGATATTAATAAACTCTCTTAGCCCTTTTTTGTCTATGAAGCTTCTGATTCCACCTTCAATTTTCAATGATAGCCTTTCTGGGTAGAGTATTCTTGGATTCATTCCCTTGCTTTGCATCACTTTGTATATTTCATTCCATTACCTTCTTGCTTGATGTGTTTCTGTTGAGAAGTCAGCCTATATTCTAATAGGAGATCCCTTGTAGGTAATTTTCTGTCTCTCTCTGGCTGCCTTTAAAATTCTTACTTTGTTGTTGGTGTTTGCCAGTTTAATTATGTGTCTTGCTGTTGGTCTTTTGGGGTTCATCTTGTTGGGCCCTCTGTGTGCTTCTTGAACTTGTGTAGTTTTTTCCTTGCCAATATTAGGGAAGTTTTCTGTCATTATTTCTTCAAACAGCTTTTCTATTCCTTGCTTCTCCTCCTCTCCTTCTGGTACCCCTATTAAGCAAATGTTGTTTCATTTTGTGTTGTCCCATAGCTCCTGTAGGTTCTCCTCTTGCTTTTTAAATTTTTTTCCAGTTGCTCCTTTGTTTGTGTGTTTTTTCCTACCTTGTCTTCTAATTCGTTAATGTGGTCCTCAGCCTCTTCCAGTCTACTGTTTAAGCCTTCCATTGCGTTCTTTATTGCAGCTATGCTATTCTTCATTTCCTCTTGGTTCCTTTTCATACTGGTGACATTCTCATTCAGCTCCTTATAATTCTCATTGAGTTGTGTGTATTTGTCTTCCAGCCATTTGAGCATCCTTATAACCATTACTCTGTATTCGTTCTGTGATAAGTTAGTAGCCTCAATTTCACGTAACTCCATTTCTGGTGATTCCTGTTTTCCTTTTTTGTGGATTGATTTTTTGTCTTCCCATGTTTTGCTGTAATGTTTTATTTGGTGCTCTGATTGCTTTGCTACCCAGTTTCTTTTGGTTATGGTGCTACTGGGGAGTGACCTCTCAGGTCTCCTGAGTTTGGTAGTCTAGTGTAGCTCTCTACTTGAGGTATTTGGGTTCTCTTGATGTAGGTCTGCGAGCTCAAAAAGCGCAACTGAGGTGTCTAGAAGTCAGCAGCCATGGAGGGGGTGTCCCAATTTTTGCTGTCTTGTGTCCTTGGTTGAAATCACATGTTCCCAGTGGGGACTCACAGTGGCACACAGGAACCATCTGTTGGGGTGTTAGGACTCAGGAGGCCTGTGTTCTGGAAAGGCATGACTGTGGTGTCCAGAGTTCTGTTGTTGTGATGTAGACAGAAAATCACACCCATCTGGGGCTCTCAGTGTCTTCCGAGAGAAGTCTGTGGAGCCACACACCTGGGTGACCTGGGCACAGATACTCATGCCTGTGCTGAACTAGGGCCCACAGAGGTTTCCCAGAGAAGTCTGTTGAGCTGCGCACCTGGGCAACCTGTACGCAGCTACACACAATTGCAGAGAGCTGGGACCCACAGAGGCTTCCCAGAGAAGTCTGTTGTGCCATGCACTTGGGCAGCCTATAGGCAGCTATGCGCGAGGGCAGTGAGCTGGGGCCCACAGTGGCTTCTCAGAGAAGTCTGCTGAGTCGCAAACCTGAGCGACCTGTACACAGCTATGCGCGAGTGGAGAGAGCTGGGTGCCACAGAGGCTTCCCAGAGAAGTCTGTTGAGCCATGCATCTGGGCGACCTGTTTGCAGCTATGCCTGAGTGTGGAGGCCTGGGAGCTGGAGACGTGGGAATGTGAGGTCAGAGATTTGCCGCTGGGGAGGGGGAGACTGCACCTACTGCTGTAGGCACCGTGCTCCATTGGTGGTGGAGATCCTGAGGTTTTTTAGTTGGAGTGGCTGCCGGGTTGCGCAGGCAGTGTCCCAGGCCTGTCTGGGAGGTGGTGATGATGAGTTCTTAGAAGAGGGCGCTCTCCCCTTCAAGGTTGCATGGGCTCCACACCCGAGTTCGGCAGTCAACAGTCCAGGGAGTGTTCACAGCAGTGGCAGTCTCTACCTGTCCCAGAGAGCCTGGTCTGCCAGCTCCTGCTTCTCCTGCAAGATTTAACTGTCCCTCACTCACTCATACACACACCACACACCTCCACACACACTCTTTACATCCACTCACTCACTCACTCCCTATCCCTCACTTCCTTCCTGCCAGCCGCCATTTTTCTAGTTTCTGATTTTTTTTATTAATTTGCTTCTTGAATTACTTCTTGCAAAGATATTTGGTTCTCCACCTGGAGTTTAAATAGTTCAAATGGGGAGAACCAAATCTTCCTTTCATTTCTTCCCTTTTCCTTCCCCTACCTCTCTGTACATCCTGCTTGTGGGGGAACAGAGCATGTGTCTGGCTCACGCTGAACTGTGGCATGGGGTTTAGGCTCTCTGTGTTACAGGGCATTGCTGTGGCATTGAGCATCGTGTCCAGGAAACATCTGACGATAGTCCTAGAGCAACTGCAAGTGTATAGTGCTATACTCACTGACAAGAAGTCATCGTCCATCCTCAAAATGGCAAAGGTGATGTCATTCCCAGGGTGCTCTACCAGCTTCTCATACAAAGCCTTCTAAGGCATCCCCATCAGCCCAATCCCCCATTTCTCTAAGGCCTGTAACTCATCTATAATTGCTTCTCTTTCCCTCTAAACAATTGTGGGAAAGTTTCGTCCTTGCTCCCTTTCTCTTGCTCTGCATTTCAGGCCCTGGTATCACCAGCTACATGCCCTCCCTGTCCCCCAAGCTGCTCACCATTCCATAGTCCCATCTTCTTTCCCAAATCCTCTGAGCAGCCTTTTCCTCTCTGAACCTCCGTTTCTCCCTTCTCTCTACAGGAACATCAGAAAATGGAATGGGTGCTTGTCTGTAACACCATCTACTTAAGCTATAGCAAGATTATTTTAGGGTGCAAGGAAGCTATTTTCAAGCATTTAGATGACATCCTGGCCTTGATCCTGCAACACTACCACAACTGCATTTTGGAAAAGGTACTTCCTGCTTACTCTACTTCTCCAGCATTCCATTTCTGCCATCTCCTCTCTTGCCGCGTAAGAAAAAGATGGTTGGCCTTAAATGGGAGTCAGGGGCTAGTACAGTGACTTCTCCCACATTTTAATCCTTTCACTTAATCCTGCTACTCTGAGACTCTAATTAGCCCAAGAAGGGAGCCACAGTAACTTTAGGTCTGTTGAAATGTGTGTCCTTCCCTGCTGACATAGCTACATAACCTGCCATTGAGCCCTTCACTGCCCTCTCTGATGAAGGAATGAGTAAAACCTAAATTTCCTAGTATTCATAGGAAGAATCATTCAGGAGAGGCAGAGGAGCCCCATACTGTTTTCCTGCCTTTGCTATTTGTACAAAACATGGGTCCCCAGGGTTAAAGAAGAATCCCTTTCCATTCCCAAGTGGACATCTTTTGGTAAAACTTGTTCAAGGAAAGACAAAACCTTGAGAGACCAGGAAGCTTGATCTATTTTAATTTAAGAGGAACATGAGGGTGGCTTCAGAAGAGGGTGGTGAGAGAAGTGGCTCTCTCCACCGCAGGATGCACTGATCTACCCTCAGAGGGAAGATGCAGAGCATCAACCTAAGGAAGGTTAAAGAAGGCTTGGGTCCTCACCCCACAGACTGTGTAGGTAGTGTGCCCTGGCCAGGGACATTGCCATCTTGGAGATCCTTGACCATACTGCTTCATTCAGGATAAGGATCTGAAGCTGGAATACCTGAATGCCCTCATCATACTGACAAAAATCCTGGGCAGTCAGCAGCCCATGGCCTTTCAATTCAAGTTCCCCCACAAGCTAGCAATTGTAACCTTCATGGTGGTAAGTATCTTGCAGGAGGATGGAGATGGGAATGTGGAGAGCAGGGAGCATGGGTCTACATGGGAAACATTGGTGGCACTCCCAGGTTAGACCTGAAAGTAAAAGTCCAGATTTTCTAGTGTCCTTTTCCCGCCCTAGTATTCCTTTTCCCAACCACAAGGCTGGGGTGAGTACTGTAGGGAAGGTGTGGTGAGGAGTCAGAGAGAGGTGCTGTCCTCAGAGCCTTTGGAAGTCACTAAAAATTCTAAATTACACCTTCTTATGAACACAGCTTGGAGTGGGAGGAGGCAGAGAACAAAAATATGTTGACCATCCTATTCATGTGTGTGTGTGTGTGTCTTCATGTGTGTGTGTGTGTGTGTGTGTGTGTGTTAGGACCTAATCAAGGAGGAGCCATTGAACTCCATTTCCAGCCCTATCAGACAGAAGGCAATGGACATCATCAATAACTTCAGGTAACAACACACCATGCACCTTGTTTTCCTTGACCTGGTTCTTTTGCAGATCTTGATTCCTTAGTTGATCCCCACTTCTTATTTTCTGCTTCTGCTTCTAGCATAAGGGAATAGTAGAAATTTACTGGACAATATCTGTCACTTATTTTGGCCAAGATATTTTTTTAATGAAGAAAGTTGAATATATTCTTAGGCATGGGCCAAATTGCTTTATTAACAGACAATTAATTTATAGTTGGTTTATTAACAGGCAATATATACATATATAGAAAGCCAGAAACCAGAACACCGAAATGACAAGTACCAACAGAACTATTGGTTGCTATGACACCCACTGTGGCCTGTGATCTGGCCTGGGAACTAGCTAGATCAGAGTGGAACCACTCTCCCCTGGTTGGCCCTGCCCCCAGGCGCACCCCCAATAAGTGGCGGGGCCAATTGACCAACCTTCTTTCGCCCTTCCCCCTGGCCAGCTCTGCCCCCAATACGCCCCCAACACCCCAATTGGCTCCCACACCCTGATCAGGGGTGGGGACAGCTGGTCAACCTCCTGAAGCCCCTCACTCCAGCAAGCCCAGCCCTGTTCCACCCTGATTGGGGCTGAGCCAGCCAGACCCCACCTGTGCAAGAATTAGTGCACTTTTCCCTAATCGTTTTGGCTCAGTGGACAGAGAATCAGCCTATGGACTCAAGGGTCCCAGGTTTGATTCTGGTCACTGGCATGTACCTTGATTGTGGGCACATCTCTGGTGGGGAGTGTGCAGGAGGCAGCTGAGCAATATTTCTCTCATCGATGTTTCTAACTCTGTATCTCTCTCCCTTTCTCTCTGTAAAAAATCAATAAAATATATATTTTTAAAAAATAATTCGTGCACTGGACCTGTAGTAAATTTCTAATTATCCTGAGCAACTTTTTGGTGCTGCTGGAGTTATGGCTATTGAACATGTAAAACACCTGAACATATTTGCCAATATTATCACTGATAAAGGTTTAATCTCCAACATTTATAGGGAACTCATACAAGTTAACAAAAAGAAGACAAACAATCCAATCAAAAACTGGACAAAGAACCTAAATAGACACTTTTCAAAACAGGATATTCAGAAAGCCAAGAGACATATGAAAACATGCTCAAAGTCACTAATCATCCGAGAGATGCAAGTCAAAACAACAATGAGGTATCATCTCACACCTGTAAGAATGGCTATCATCAACAAATCAACAAACGACAAGTGCTGGAGAGGATACGGAGAAAAAGGGACACTCGTGCACTACTGGTGGGAATGCAGACTGGTGCAGCCACTGTGGAGAATAGTATAGAGTTTCCTCAAAAAATTAAAAATGGATCTCCCTTTTGACCCTGTGATCCCACTTCTGGGGATATATTCTAAGAAATCAGAAATACCAATCAGAAAGGACATATGCATCCCTATGTTCATAGCAGCACAATTTACCATAGCAAAAATTTGGAAACAGCCTAAGTGCCCATCAGCAGATTAATGGATTAGAAAACAGTGGTACATCTACACAATGGAATAATATGCTGCTATAAAAAGGAAGGAGTTCTTAGCATTTGCAGCACCATGGATGGAACTGGAGAACATAATGCTAAGTGAAATAAGCCAGTCAATGATAGAAAAATACCACATGTCCTCACTCATCTATGGATAATAATAACCATTATAAACTGGTGAACAAAAAGAGATACAGAGGCAGAGCAGCATCAAACAGACTGTCAAATTACAGCAACAAGGACAGGGACGTTGCGGGGGTGGGGGGGTGGTAACAGATCAGCCAAGGGACTTTTGTGCATGCATTTAAGCATAACCAATGGCCAAGATTTTTAAATTTTTGTTTTATTGGTTAAAGTATTACAAAGAGTGTTAAATAAGTCTCCATTTTTCCCCCTTGACCTTCCTCCATCCTCACCTACCCTCAGTGTCTTGTGTCCCTTGATTATGCTTATATGCATGCAAACAAGTCCTTCAGTTGATCTATTAACTCCCCCCACCCAACCCTCCCCAGCCTTCCAGCTGTCGTTTGACAGTCTGTTCAATGCTGTTCTGCCTCTGTATCTGTTTATGTTCATCAATTTATAATGGTCTTTATTATCCATAAATAAGTGAGATCATGTGGTATTTTGCTTTCATTGGCTAGCTTATTTTACTTAGCATGATGCTCTCCAATTCCACCCATGCTGCTGCAAATGGTAAGAATTCCTTCTTTTTTACAGCAGCATAGTATTTCATTGTGTAGATGTACCACACTTTTCTAATCCATTCATCTGCTAATAGGCACTTAGGCTGTTTCCAAATCTTAGCTATGGTAAATTGTGCTGCTCTGAGCATAGGGATGCATATATCCTTTCTGATTGGTATTTCTGGTTTCTTGGGATATATTCCTAGAATTGGGATCACAGGATCAAATGGGAGTTCCATTTTTAATTTTTTGAGGAAACTCCATACTGTCTTCCATAGTGGCTGCATCAGTCTTTGTTCCCACCAGCAGTGTAGGAGAGTTCCTTTTTCCTTGAATCCTCTCTAGCACTTGCCATTTGTTGATTTGTTGATGATAGCCATTCTGACAGATGATTCCTCATTGTTGTTTTGATTTGCATCTCTCTGATGATTAGTGACTTTGAGCATGTTTTCATATGTCTCTTGGCTTTCTGAATGTCCTCTTTTGAAAAGTGTCTATTTAGGTCCTTTACCCATTTTTTATTGGATTATCTTCCTTTTGTTAAGTTGTATGACTTCCCTATAAATGTTGGAGATTAAACCCTTATTGGTGATAACATTGGCAAATATGTTCTCCCATGTAGTGGGCTTTCTTGTTGTTTTGTTGATGGTTTCTTTTGCTGTGAAGAAGCTTTTTATTTTGATGGAGTCACGTTTGTTTATCTTCTCTTTAGTTTACAATGCCCTAGGAGCTCTATAGGTGAAAAAATTGTTTCAGCATATGTCTGAGATTTTGTTGCCTTTAAATCCCTCTAGTATTTTTATGGTTTCCCATCTTACATTTAAGTCCTTTATCCATTTTGAGTTTATTTTTGTGTATGGTATAAGTTGGTGGTCTAGTTTCATTTTTTTGCATATATCTGTCCAATTTTCCCAACACCATTTATTGAAGAGACTGTCTTGACTCCTTTGTATGTTCTTGCCTCCTTTGTCAAATATTAATTGAACATATTGGTTTGGGTCAATGTCTGGGTTCTCTATTCTATTCCATTGATCTATATGTCTATTCTTGTGCAAGTACCGGGCAGTTTTGAGAACAGTGGTGTTGTAACATAGCTTGATATCTGGTATGGAGATCTCACCTACTTTGTTCTTTCTCAGGATTGCTGCAGCTATTCGGGGTCTTTTTTATTTTAGATGAAGTTTTGGAGAGTTTGTTCTAGGTCTGTGAAATATGCCATTGGTATTTTGATTGGGAGTGCATTGAATTTATAGATTGCTTTGGGTAGTATGGACATTTTAATGATGTTGATTCTACCAATCCATGAATATGGTATGTTCTTCCATCTGTTTATGTCTTCCTTAAACTCTTTTTTCAACATCCTGTAGTTTTCTGAGTAGAAGTCTTTTACCTCTTTAGTTAAATTTATTCCTAGGTATCTTAATTTTTGCAGTGTGATGATAAATGGGATTGATTTTTTTCAGTCTCTCTTTCTGTAAGTTCACTATTTGTGTATGGAAATGCCATAGATTTCTTAGCATTAATTTTGCATTCTGCTACATTGCTGAATTCATTTATTAAGTCTAATCATTTTTTAATGGAGTCTTTAGGGTTTTTTATGTACAATGTCATGTCATCTGCAAATAAGGACAGTTTTACTTCTTCTTTTCCAATTTGGATGACTTTTGTTTCTTCTTCTTGCCTAATAGCATTGGCTAATACTTCCAGTACTATGTCGAACAGGAGTAGTGAGAGTCGGCATCCCTGTCTTGTTCTTGTTCTAAGGGGAAATGGTTTTAGTTTTTGCCCATTGAGTATATGTTGGCTGTGGGTTTGTCATATATGACTTTTATTATATTGAGATATGATCCTTCTACTCCCACCTTGCTGAGAGTTTTTATCAAAAATGGGTGTTGGATTTTGTCAAATTCTTTTTCTGCATCAATTGATATGACTATGTGGTTTTTATCTCTCATTTTGTTTATGTGATGTATCATGTTTATTGATTTGTGGATATTGTCCCATCCTTGCATCCCTGGGATAAATCTTACTTAGTTATGGTGTATGATCTTTCTGATGTACTGCTGGATCCGATTTGCTAGGATTTTGTTGAGGATTTTGGCATCTATGTTCATGAGGGATATTGGCCTATAATTCTCTTTCATTGTGTTGTCTCTATCTGGTTTTGGTATTAGGGTAATGCTGGCTTCATAGAATGAGCTTGGAAGTGTTCCTTCTTCTTGAGTGTTTTGGAGTAGTCTCAGGAGGACAGGTTTTAGTTATTCCTTGAATGTTTGTTAAAACTTCCCTGTGAAGCCATCTGGCCTCGGGCTTTTATTTTCTGGAAGCGTTTTTGATTACTGCTTCAATTTCTTCCATAGTTATTGGCCTATTGATATTTTTAGATTCTTCCTGATTGAGTATTGGAAGGTTGCATTTTTCTAGGAATATGTTCATTTCCTCAAGGTTGTGTAGTTTGTTGGAATAGAGTTGTTCATAGTATTTTTTTAACCATCCTTCATATTTCTGTGGGATCTGTTGTTATTTCGCCTCAATCCTTTTTGATTTTGTTTATTTGAGTCCTCTCTCTTTGCTTCTTGGTTAGCCTGGCTACAGGTTCATCAATCTTGTTTATCCTTTCAAAGAACCAGCTCTTGGTTTCATTGATCTTTTGTATTGTTGTTTTTTTGTGTGTGTTTGTGTGTGTGTGTGTGTGTGTGTTTTTTTGTGGTTTTGTTGTTGTTTTTTTTTTGTCTCTGTCATTGATTTCTGCTCTAATCTTTATTATCTCCTTCCTTCTACTCTCTCTGGGTTTTTCTTGTTGCTCTCTTTCTAATTCTTTGAGTTGTAAAGTTAGATGATTTACTACCATTTTTGTTTGTTTGTTTTTTTAGGTAGGCCTGTAGAGCTATAAATTTCCTTCTCAGGATTGCTTTCATTGTGTCCCATAGGTTTGGGATTGTTGTGTTTTCATTTTCATTAGTTTCCAGTATGTTTTTAATTTGTTCTTTGATCTCATTGGTAGCCCAATCAATATTTAATAACGGGTTATTCAGCTTCTAAGTGTTTGAATGTTTTGGATTGTTTTTATTGTAGTTTATTTCTAATATTATGCCATTGTGATCTGAGAAGATGCTTGATATGATTTCGGTCTTCTTGAATTTGGGGAGACTTTGCTTATGACCCAATATGTGGTCTATTTTTGAAAATGTCCCATGTGCACTTGAGAAGAACGTGTATTACGTGGCTTTCGGGTAAAATTTTCTGAAGATGTCAATTAAGTCTATCTGATCTAGTGAGTCATTTAGGATTGCCATTTCTTTGCTGATTTTTTGTCTAGAGGATTTATCCAGTGATGTAAGAGTTGTATTAAAGTCCTCTACTATGAATGTATTGTTGTCAATCTCTCCCTTGATATCTTCCAGGAGTTGTTTTTTTTTTATGTATTTGGGTCCTCCTGCATTGGGTGCATATATGTTTATCAAGGTTATGTCCTCTTGTTGTATCGATCCCTTTAGTATTACGAAGTGGCCTTCCTTATCTCTTTTTATGGCCTTCACTTTGAGGTCTATTTTGTCTGATAGAAGTATCACTACACCCGCTTTTTTCTCATTTCCATTTACCTGAAAGATATTTTTCCATCCCTTCACTTTCAGTCTGTGTGAGTTCCTTATTCTGAGGTGAGTCTCTTGTAAACAGCAAATATATGGGTCATTTTTTTTATCCATTCAGCCACTTGGTGTCTTTTGATTGGAACATTTAGTCCATTTACATTTAAAGTTATTATTGAAATGTACTTGTTTGTAGCCATTTTTATTTTTGTGCTTGTGTTCTTTTTTACCTTTTAATTTCTTCTTTTTATACCAGTCCCTTTTGCATTTCTTGAATTGCTGGCTTGTGGTGATAAACTCCCTTAGCCTTTTTTTTGTCTGTGAAGCTTCTTATTTCCCCTTCAATTTTGAATGATAGCCTTGCTGGACAGAGTAATCTTGGATTCAGTCCCATGCTTTGCATTACTTGTAAATTTCCATCCATTCTCTTCTGGCCTGATGTGTTTCTGTTGAGAAATCATTTGGTAATCTAATGGGAGCTCCCTTGTATGTAACTTTCTGTCTCTGTCTTTCAGCCTTTAAGATTCTCTCTTTGTCCTGAATATTTGCCCTGATAATTATGATGTGTCTTGGTGTGGGTCTTTTTGATTCATCTTGTTTGGGATTCTCTGTGCTTGTGTGCCTTTTTTTTCCCCTCACCTCAGGGAAGTTTTCTGAGATTATTGCTTCAAATTCATTTTCTAATCCTTATTCCTCTTCCTGTTGTTCTGGCACCCCTATTATTCGTATGTTGCTTTGTTTCATGTTGTCCCATAGCTCCCTTAGGCTCTCCTCCTGTCTTTTAATTTTTTTCTCTAATTGCAGATCCATTTGGGTTTGTTTTGCTTCCCTGTCTTTTAATTCGCTAATTCAGTCCTTCGCTTCTCCTAGTCTACTGTTGAAACTTTCCATGGTGTTTTTTATGGCAGCTATATTACCCTTCATTTCTTCTTGATTCTTACATAAGTTATTGATTTTTTTCACCCATTTCTTCTTGATTCTTACATAAGTTGTTGATTTTTTTTCCTCCATACAGTTTATGCACTCTAGGACCCTTATTCTGAATTCTTTTTCTGACATATTGCATGCATCTGTTTCACTTAGCTGCTTTTCTGGTGATTCCTCCTTTTCTTTTCTTTGCGGGTTGTTTTGTCTACCCATTTTTGGTCTCACTGACTGATCTAGATGTCGAGTCGTGCAGGGGCTGCATCTTGCATGGTGGTGGTTCCTTGTGCTGCAGTTGTTCCTCAAGGTGGCTGCTCCTCAGATGACAGTGGCTCTTCTGGTGGATGCTGTTAGCAGGAGTGGTGTCTCTGGCGAGTAAGAGAAGTTGCTCACACAACTGCTACTCCTTGGACAGAGGTGGGCTGATCACATGGCTGCTGCTCCTTGGATCTAGGCTGGTTGCACACTGCTGCTTTTCTTAGATGGAGCGGGCTTCTTATGAGGCTGTAGCTGTTTGGACAGGAGCAGGTTGCTTACAGGATGACAGCTCTTCATATGGGTGCAGGATGCTCACTCAGTTGTTGGTTCTCAAATGCAGGATGGGCTGCTTATGTGGTTGCTGCAACTTAGGTGGGAGTGAGTTGCACGTGCAACTGCTGCTCCTTGGATAGAGGCAGGATGCTCACCCAGCTACTGCTCGTCAGACAGGTGCAGACTCCTTTTGGCTGATGATCCTTGGATTAGTGTGGGCTGCTCCTCAGACAGGGGTGAGGCTGCTCACATGGATGCTGCTCCTTGGACTGGTGAACGGGCCACTCATACAGCTGCTGATCCTTGGACAGGAGGCTGCCATGTGAGGCTTCTGCTCTTAGGCCTGCGGCAGGCTGGTCACAGAGCTGCTGCTCGTTGGACAGGAGTGGGCTGCTCACATGTCTGCTGCTTGTGTGATTGCAGTGCCCTGGGCTAAGGTGTTGGGCTAGTCAGAGGAGAGCACACTTCAGAACTCACAGAAGCTTGTGCCCAGGGTGACTGGAGACTAGTTGACTGTGGGAACACAGCTGAAGTAGCAGGTCCCTGGCAGCAGTATCTGAAGAGTCCCAGGTGTTATCTGAGGGCCTCTGGGTGGGGTAGAGGTCTGGCTACCAGTTATAGCAGCTCTCCCCTTAAAAACACTGATGAGCCGGCCTCCTGGAACTGTTTACAATGGCAGCAGAGGCTGCCTGGTTAAGGAAGCCCGTTTAGCCAGACCACTGTGGGATCTATCTGTGCCTCACTCACATACATACATGCACATTCCACATGACCACACACTCCTCTTTTGGTCCCTCATTGACTTACGCTCTCTCCCTCACTGCTGCCTTCTTCCTGCCTCTGTAGTTGGGTCTGGGGTATTATTGACCCATTCGTGGATGGAGGTTCTTCTACAGGCGTCTGGTTGTGATATTCACTCTCTACCACCTTGGCCAAGATTTTTTAATGGACTTTTCCAAGCACCTGGTAGAGATGCCTCACCTATCTCTATAGACACTTGCTGATAATTGTGACACAGGTGTCCTGTCACTTTCAGGGCTGTCCCTGATAGGCACCTCCATCTCCATCACTGATGTTCTATTCTCTCAAAAGCTCTGGGGAACTAACAAGTAATAATATATCATCCCAAATTGGCAGGACCCTTTCCTGTAATAGCCATGCCTCTTCTGTTCCCTTAATTCTTTTCTTTCCATCCTCCTGGCTCTTTTCACACTTTCTTACTGTTTCCTCCCTTTCTTCTTTTAATACCCTTTCTTCTGATATCTTCCTCTTTCTTGCTTCCACTTATTCCTCTGTCTCCACCTTCTCTTTCTTTACCCTTCTCAGTTGTTATTCCTGCCAACACTGGTTACACTTCTTCTCCCTGGATCTTAGGATGCTCAGGCCTCTCTTAGAGATAGAAGAAAGAGTAGAGCTCCTCAGAACATGCTTGAAGAGTGTGTTCTGCCTGCCACCCATGGAAGTAATGCAAAAGGAGGCATCTAGTCCCAAGGAAGGCCAGGCCAATGTGGTAAGTAACACTTTGATACTTGTCTCTTTGGTTTCATTTTTTAATTTTTAAAAGGATAAGAAATATAGGTTTGGCAATTTTATGTAAAAGTCTTTTGCCTTGTTTAATAAAAAAAAAATCACATGAAGGAAGCCCTCCTGTGAAGAGGAGGTTGCCAGGTCATGCAGTCTGAACTCTACTCCTAAGATCTAACTTCCTTCTTCTACCCAATGATTACCACTGCCACCACTTTAACACTCTGACCCAAAGGCAGACATTTGATCCTACCCTTTATAACTGCTGTGTGATTGAAACCAGACTAGAAGGTTCAAATATGATTTTACTAAAAGGTTGATGGGTAAATAATCCAGGGAATCCCAGGAGCAAGAAATCGGAGTCTATTTCTTATAGGGCCTGCAGCGTTTCCTTGAGGAAGGAAAGAGGGATTCAGTTTTTAATTCATATTCATATGTTTAATTCCTAGGAATTCTTTTATGTGTTCTGATTGCACCTCTATCTTGCCTGGTCATTCTTGTTTTACTGATTCCATAGTCTCTTGAAATTTTTTGAGGATATTAAAAAGAATTTTAAAATACAGGTTTCTACTATTTACCAAATTAGCTTGACTTTCTTTAAGGCCAGTTGGTTTGTTCATATTGGGTCTCCTTTTCATCCGATTTCTGATAATATTATTTTTTACATCATAGCTATGTTATGAAGGAAAGACTGGTACATAGAGAAAGACTGGCCTCCCTCAGTGCAAATCTGATTTGGGTGAGGAAGTTATTTTGACAGGATTTCCCTGTGTTGGGAGCAAGCTGGGAGTTCCAGCTGCCCAGTAAGAATAGCTTTCCACCTAGGTAGGTTTCTCCTGAGTATTTATTCCAGGGAGAGCTGCCTTTCTTTTACTTTGCCCTGCTTTTCAGTTTTAGTGGCTGGGATCTATCACAATGTTGCTATGGTTCTCCCATCAGGCCCTACGTTTAGAAGCCCTCCGTGGCAGATCACCTACTCCCTTTGTAAGGCTTTGGGCAGGGCCACTTGGTTCATTAAAGGATGAGAGGGAGAAACCCACTGTCCTAGCTTTTGTGAATCAGTTACTCTGCAGAGCCAGGCCAGTCCTCCTCCCACCCTGGAGCCAGCCAGCCTGTCAGCCCTGGATGCTTACTGAAGCTGTAAAACCCCTGGGACCAGAGTCCCAGATGAGCTCAAGTTAGGCAGTGGGGATAGAGGAGGTGGGGTATCTACTTTGCAGGGGAACTCCCAGTTCAACAGGACAAATCTCACACCAAGCAGACATTTGTGCTCTGATGGAATAACAGAGAGACTTAAGTGAATGATGGGCCAGTAGTGCTTAAATGTAGGGAAGTTTTTGGAGCAGGCTTTCTCAAGAAAGGCTGGGAGAGCCAGAATGCTGAGCAGTTTAGAAGGAGGGTTGTGGCTGATAGGTTGGCAATTTTTTGAGTTTCTTTTCCCCCCTCAGGATCTGTTTAAGGGGACCATGCAATCCCTCCTAAGGATAATGGAGACACTTATTGTTGAGATGCCCACCCGGATCCAGAACTGCTTGGAGGTTAGTGGGAAGAAGCCCCTGAACGTTGGTGTATTCACTTCCTAGGACTGCCATAAATAATACCACATGAAATGGCTTCAAAAAATACTGTCACAGTCGTAAAGGACAGAAGTCCAAAATCAAAGTATTCGCTGGTTTGGTTCCAACTGGAGCCTCTGAAGGAGAATCGGTATTGTGTATCTCTCCTAGCTTCTGGTAACTCCTGGCAACCCATGGTATCTCTTGGCTTGTAGACATCTCATTCCAATCTGTGCCTCCATTTATTTTCACAAGGCATTCTTACGTGTGTGTGTGTGTGTGTGTGTGTGTGTGTTTCTTTTCTTTTTTGAAAAATATGTTGTTATTGATTTCAGAGATGGAGAGAGATGGAGAGAGAGAGAGAGAAACATCAATGACAAGAGAGAATCATTGATTGGATGCCTCCTGCACAATCCCCACTGGGGACTGAGCCCACAACCCAGACATGTGTCCTTCACTGGAATCCAACCCAGGACCCTTCAGTCTGAAGGCCACACTCTATCCACTGAGCCAAACCAGCTAGGGCTGTTAATAAGGACAGCAGTCATTGGGTTAGGACCCACAAATCCAGTATGAACACACCTTAATTTGAATCACCTGCAAAGACCCTATTTTCAAACAAGGTCACATTCTGTGGTTCTGAGTGGACATGAAATTTGGGGGGATACTATCAACCTAGTACAGTTGGGAACAGACCAAGAGAATAGTCTAGGGACTGTTTATTTTCACAATAAGAAAAGCTAACAGGGAGAACTACTGATGAAGATTGGGTGCAAAACTTTTAGGGAAAGGGTAATAAGGTCTAAGATCGAATAACTAATGTTGGTTTTGCCTTCAGAGGAGAAAGATTCCTCCTTCTTCCCTTTGAGCCATAGGTGTGACCAGTTTCTCTCTCAGCTGCCCGCTGCTCCCTGATAGCAGTTAACAGTTGAAAATACAGGCTTTGGACTGCCATACAATATGGTTCCAAGATCATGGCTCTGCTGTTTGCTGTATGGTCTTGGGAAGTTGTTTAACCTCTGTTTGCCTCACTTTTCTCTTAGAAAATGGAATGACACATAGTACCTAGTTAATACAGTCATTTGGTCATCGTATGAGATGCTTACAAAGTGCTTGGTTCAAAGAAGTGAGGTGCAGGTACAAATGATTTGTCCAATTTTAAATTGTCTTTTTTAAAAAAATTATTGACTGAGAACCAAGATGGTGGCATGAGGTATATACATAAATGCGCAGCCTCCACACCTACATTATAGAAATACAACTATTCAGATAAACAACCATCCTCCAGAACCAAGAGAGGGGAAGCATTACATCTAGAAGGCAAGAGGAGTGCTTTGAGACTGAATAGCAGCTCCCGGAGTGCCCAAACTGAAAGGTACAGACACGCGAAACGGAGGCGGCGGCGCGCGACAATGCGGGTGAAAGGGTGGCAGTGGCAATCGGGTCCGAGGTCGCACTGAATGCAATGCGGGTTGTAGGGCGATGGGGTGGAGGAAGACCAGTGGCATTCTAGCAGTGCTATTCACAGCTATCACTGACATGGAGATTCAGGGACTGAGAATCGTTCGCAGACCCCAGGGCTTGGAGATGCCAAACGCGGCATTAACAGAGGGGATGCCATTGTGAGTCGCTCCACCCCCGGTGATTCTGAGACCCCGCCCCACTCCACCTACAACCCCGCCCAAGCTGTGTGCCTGCCTGCCTGCAACATAACCTAAGGGTCTGCAGCTGAGACAGAACTCCAATAGATCCAAACTCCAAACAACAAGGAGAAAGGCCTGCAGGTCATTTCCCCCCAGTGATACCTCCCAGTGATAACTACAACAAGACTTTGCACCCAGCCTTCAAAGGCATACAACAAGAGTGTCCACCCCAGGTGATTGGGAAGGCTGAATCACTGGGCCCTATATAGGACACCTAGCACAGAAAGCCAAAATGCGGAGACTAAGAAACAGGTCACAAAAGACAGAAATGGAGGAACACAAATGACTGGATATAGAGTTCAAAACCACGGTTATCAGGTTTTTCAAGAAGTTTCTAGAGACTGCTGATAAATTTAGTGAGACCCTCGAGCATATGAAAAAGAACCAGCTAGAAATTAAGCATACACTAACTGAAATAAAGAATAATATACAGAGATCCAACAGCAGATGAGAGGATCACAAGAATCAAGTCAAACATATGAAATATGAAGAAGCAAAACCCACCCAGCCAAAAAAGCCAAAACAAACAAACAAATGAAAAATCAAAAAGTATGAAGATAGTGTAAGGAGTCTCTGGGACAAATTCAAGCATACCAACATCAGAATTATAGGGGTACCAGAAGAAGAGAAAGAGCAAGATATTGAAAACCTATTTGAAGAAATAATGACAGAAAACTTCCCCCACGTGGTGAAAGAAATAGACTTCCAAGTCCAGGAAGCACAGAGAACTCCAAACAAAAGGAACCTATGAAGGACCACACCAAGACACATCATTATTAAAATGCCAAAAGCAAAAGACAAGGAGAGAATCTTAAAAGCTGCAAGAGAAAAGCAGTTAGTTACCTACAAGGGGGAACCCATACGACTATCAGCTGATTTCTCAACAGAAACACTGCAGGCCAGAGGGAGTGGCAAGAAATATTCAAAGTGATGAACAGCAAGAACCTACAGCCAAAACTACTTTACCCAGCAAGGCTATCATTCAGAATTGAAGGTCAGGTAAAGAGCTTCACAGACAAGAAAAAGCTAATGGGGTTCATCACCACCCAACCAGTATTATATGAAATGCTGAAAGGTATCCTTTGAGAAGAGGATGAAGAAAAAGTAAAGATAAAAATTATGAACAACAAATACATATCTATCAACAAGTGAACCTAAAAATCAAGTGAATAAAAAATCTGATGAACAGAATAAACTGGTAAATAGAATAGAATCAGAGGCATAGAAAGGGAG
>PVJC01027502.1:0-23231 GCA_004026665.1 Murina feae
ATATATATATATATATATATATATATATATATATATATATAATTTTAAATATATTTTATTGATTTTTTAGAGAGAGGAAGAGGGATAGAGTGTTGAAAACATCAATGAGAGACAAACATTGATCAGCTGCCTCCTGCACACACCCTACTGAGGATGTGCCCACAACCAAGTTACATGCCCTTGACTTGAGTCTGCAGGCCGATACTCTATCCACTGAGCCAAACCAGTTAGGGCTGAAGGGATAATATTGTTTAAATATTATATTTATTGCATTTTTATCTATAATTATTGTTTGTTTTAAATATTTACAAAGTTTGAATTTGCAATGCTATTTTATTCTGGTAATAAAAAATCGTAACACAATGCCAATATTAGGCATCATTTAGAAGACCCTGGTATATTCTACTGGGTTGTTCCAACCTCTCCTTCCATCTTATTAATTAAAAAATAATAATAAACAAAGGCTATTTTTACGCTCTTAAATAAAAGAAAGTTGAAAATAGATACATACTAGCAAACAACCAGCCACATGTTTTTAATGCTTGAAGTCTTGCTAAGGTATCCTTGGGACAATGTTTCTTTGGACTATTCTCTCCCAAGAAAATAGTACTCAGTTATAAAAAAAATGGTGTCAAGTACTAAAATATTTGAAACCCTTAAAATACTAGAGTAGCACTTACAGTACTATAAGGCATTTAAAGACTTTTGGGCATAGATAGAAAGCCATTTGATTATAACGTAGCCTTCTGCATTTATACTGGTGCAGTAGATTAAAATGTATGTAGGTGATGGGTTTCAAGCTACACATTAGGAAAGGTTTGGTGGTTTATTTTTACTGTGGAGTTCCAGTCTCTGAATATCTGGTCATGGATGGTGTGCTAAATCCTTGCTTACTCTGAACTTGTTTAGGCTCCACTGTCCCTTCTCCCCTGGCTCCTCTCAATAAAAACAAAGTATTTACCCAACTGGTCCATTGAGAAGGATGCTGCAGTTGTCCTTCCAGGACACTAGACCAACAGGGTAGCATGTCCCAAACCCATGGCATACATACTGGGATGACAGTAAAAAGTGCTACCTCTTTTCTGGTTGGCTTCCACCTCTTCATCCCCCTTCAATGCTGCAGTAGGCTGTCCTTGGGAGGGTGAGGAATTGAAACACTCAGCTCCTCTCTCCACTTTGCAAAGCCTTTAAAATATCCCCCCCCCCCCCCCGCAGGGCGTTTCTTACAGACTTAAATTTCTCAATGAAGCAAAACTTATCTAAGGGAAAGTAACGTGATCAAGCTCAAGTTCAGACTTAGTCTTTCATCAAGTCAAGAGATCCGGTTAATATATGAGCTGTGTGTCCAATGCCTGGAATCAGCAGAGGTTCGAAGTAAAATCAAGGATATTTCAAAACTGAGTCAAGACAATAGGAGCGAATTATCAAAATCAAACACTTTGAGAAAGCTATAAAGAAAGTACTCCTGGTCCTGACCCTCAGGTCCTGTCATGGCTATAAAAGGCTGTAAAAGGGTTTGGGAGGAAAGTATTGAAGGACTAAAGGTTGATAAGGTAGAATTCTCCTCAGCTCTTATAAAAGTAAATCTTCCTAAACCAGAGCTGACTGTAAAAGGAAAGATTTACTGCAGGCTGTCTCTGTCTCTGCTGCTGTAATGGGCACTAGTAACTATATATTGTGAAGGCAGCCACTAGGGAAGATGGCAGACGTGGTTTTTTAGATTGATTCTGGAATTCTCAGGGCTGTTGTTCTACATTCTTGAGAAAAGTTTCATTGAAAGAGCAAGACAGCTTTAGACTTAGCTCTCGTGACTTCATCATTCAGGCCATAAAATGTGGTGGTCTCTGGTTTCAGGTGCATGTAGTTTGGAATGCCAGTTCTAATTACATTAATTGTCTGTTCTTGGAGAGGCTGCATACATTAAAAAATTTCATCTCCATAGTGGAGAAAATGATACTGATGATAATAAAAACAATAATAGCAAACACTCATCCTAAGGATTAGCATATTAGCATATAACTTCCTAAAAATCATAGTGAAGTGCATGGCATATACTTCACAATAAACCTCTACTTAAAATACAAGGAGTCCGACTTTGGACTCTTATTACTGGCTATCCTAGTTGGCTCTTCTACTGTCATATTGTAATACTTGAAATACTTAAAATACTAGAGTAGCACTTATAGTACTATAAGGCATTTAAAGAAATTGACTTCATCTTATGTACATATGAAAAATTATTAGTCTGTGAGATAACAAAAGGACAATAACAAAAAGCTTCTGTAGCAATTCATGGCATTTAGATATCACTAGAGGCCCGTTGCATGAAATTTGTGCATGGGTAGGGTCCCTAGGCCTGGGTGGAGATCAGGGCCCATCAGGTTCCCCGCCTCCCTGCCTCCATGCCTCCTCCTTCCCTCATTTCCTCAGCACCCCACTGAACACTGCTGGTCCCTGCCATGTTCCACCCAGCCCTCTGGTGGGCAGGGCACATCACAGGGAGTGACTGAACCCCCAGTCTCCTGGTCGAGTTCCTGAGGGGACAATTTACACATTAGCTTTTTATTATATAGGACTAGAGGCCCAGTGCAAGAAATTCATGCAGGAGGGAGGGCAGGTGGGCAGAATCCTCAGCCCAACCTGCACTCTCTCCAATTCAAGAGCCCTCAGTGGATGTACCACTGACCGCTTGGGCCCAGTCTGCATGGTTCTCTGCTCTCTTCGGGGCCTGTCTGCTCCACACCAAGGGGATGGGCAAGCAAGCTCTGCTGGGTGCTGCCTGCTCCCCTGTCACCTCGCTTGCCTGCTCCTCAGTCACTGTTGCTACTGCCCAGCATGCCCTGCTGGGTGTTGCCTGTGGGCCCTGCTTGTCTGCTCCCTGGTTGTGGTTGCTGCTGCCACTACCCAGCAGGCCCTGCTGGGTGCTGTCTGTGGAGCCCCTTGCCTGCTGGGCTCATAGTGCCAGGATGACACTGCCAGCATCCTCCCAGCCACTATGGGCACCGCCATCTTTGTCACAGAGTGATGGTCAATTTGCATATTACACTTTTATTACATAGGAATCCAAAGCCCTCAATACAGTGAGGTTTGACAGGTCTTATTCACTGACTATGCATAAAGAAACAAAACTCAAATAGAAACAGAAACTTAGTTTTGATCAAGGAAAGAGAGATTTGAGGAGGAAGATGAGAGCAAGTTGGACACAAACAACAGAAAGGTTTTGGAGATTAAACCCTTATCAGAGATAACATTGTCAAATATGTGCTACCACGCAGTGGGCTTTCTTGTTGTTTTGCTGGTTTCTTTTTCTGTGAAGAAGCTTTTTATTTTGATGTAGTCCTATTTGTTTATTTTCTCTTTAGTTTCCATTGCCCTAGGAGTTGTGTTGGTAAAGATATTTCACCAACAAATGTATGCTATTTTGCTGCCTATGGCTTATTCTAAGATTTCTATGGTTTCCCATCTTTGTTTTGGGTTTATTTTTGTGTATGGTGTAAATTAGTGGTCTAGTTTTATTTTTTATATTTTTTGCATGTATCTGACCAATTTTCCCAACACCATTTATTGAAGAGACTGTCATGACTCTATCATATGCTCTTGACACCTTTGTCAAATAATAACTGAGCATAGTAGCTCTATTCATGGTGGCCAAGACATGGACACAACTGAAGTGTCCGCTAGATGACTGAATAAAGATGTGGTACATAAATACAATGGAATACTACCCAGTCATAAGATGAAATCCTGCCATTTGCAACAACATGGATGGACCTTGAGAATATCATGTTAAGTGAAGTCAGTCAGTCAGAAAAAGGGAAGAACCAAATTATTTCACTCATACGTGCGATATAAAATTAAATTCATACACAAAGACAACAGTTTGGTGGTTACCAGAAGGAAGGGGTGGTGCAGGGAGTAAAAGATAAAGGGGACAAGTATATGGAGACAGAAGATGATTTGTCTTTGAGTGGTGGGCACACAGTGCAATATACAGATATGTGTCATATGTAATACTAGAGGCCTGGTGCACAAAAATTTGTGCACTCAGGGGGGTCCCTTAGCCCAGCCTGTGACCTCTTGCAGTCTAGGACTCCTTGGGGGATGTCCACCTACTGGCTTAGGCCCGCTCCCTGGACGATTGGGCCTAAGCTGGCAGTCAGACATCCCTCTGGCAGTCTGGAAGCCCTCAGGGGATGTCCACTTGCCAGCAGGAAGCAGGCCTAAGCTGCAGTTGGACATCCTTAGCACTGCTGAGGAGGTGGGAGAGGCTCCCACCACCACTGCTATGCTGTCAGTCGTCAGCCTGGCTTATGGCTGAGCAGAACTCCCCCGGTGGGAGCGCACTGATCACCAGAGGGCAGCTCCTGCATTGAGCATCTGCCCCCTGGTGTTCAGTGTGTGTCATAGTGACCAGTCATTCACAGTCCTTCTGTTATTAAGGTCAATTTGCATATCACCCTTTTACTATGTAGTATAGAGGCCTGGTGCATGGGTAGGGGCTGACTGGTTTGCCCTGAAGGGTGTCCCAGATCAGGGTGGGGGTCCCACTGGGGTGCCTGGCCAGCCTGGGTGAGGGGCTGAGGGCTGTTTGCAGGCTAGCCACGACCCCAGGTGAACCAATTGAAACTTTGTAGCCTTGAGTGGAGCACAGGGCTGGCCAGGGCAGGTGGGAAGCTTGGCTTCCTCCATCACTGGGGGCAACCCAAGCCTCCTGCTAGCTCCAGCTCTGTGGCTGCTGCCATCTTAGTTGGGTTAATTTGCATACTCACTCCTGATTGGCTGGTGGGTGAAGCAGAGTGACAGAGTGATGGTTAATTTACATGTTTCTCTTTTATTAGTGTAGATAGGTGCACTGGACACCTATATTATCTTATTAAGCAAGTCATCCTAATACATTTAATAAAAAAGGGAGAAAAATAAAAAAAATATGGTTTTGGTGTTATCATAAGAAATTATTCTAATTATAAAAACAATAGTTTAAAAAACATTGTTTAAAATAATATTCCCATACACGCTGTGGCATTACCAATACCTATAGTCAAAACAATTAGTCCAACGTTCTTTTTTGAAGAATAAATAGATAAATTTGTCTTATATGGTAAAAAAAAACACCTGCTATTAATTTGACCCTGCTTGGCTATAAACACCCTAGATCACACCTAATTCCTTTAGGAAGTGAGTATGATGATGTGACCAATTTTACTAAGACATAGTAAAACCGTTCCCCTAAGCCCTGAGGTAGGAAAGAGACTAATTATTACACAATTTTGTTTCAGTTAATAACAGAGAAATCTTCACAACACCCAGAAATGGGAGAGGCAAAGGTTGTGAGAGCTTTTCTACATGAAAGAGTTTAGGATTAGTTTTTATGAAATGCATTATGTCAGAAAAATTCTGGAAATGCAAGACCATTTTAGCAATACTAGTGTGAAAGAACACTGCATAAAGAAATGGACATATACAGGCGGCATGACCAGAGGGTAGTAGGGTTTCTAAATCTCCTTCATATGTACCTCATCTCATTCCCTTCCTAAAGCTTGCTCATTAATCACGCTGAGGAGGTGAAAACTGCAGTGTTAAAAGCTGCTCATGCTTATAAAAATTAACAACCCTCTTTCAGGTTCAGAAGTTTCTAAAAACACATTTAATGTGTATGAACAGAGTTGTTATTACTTTCATTTGGTAACTTGGAACTTTAACCAGTGCTGGATATCAAGATTTATTTTATACAACCAGATTTTCATGCAGGAAAGATTAGAGAAATATCTGCTAATTAATTAGGAAGTTGAGTTTCATTCCTTTGTTTAATTGTCTCCTAATGTTTTGGCCTCATCCACAAAGTTCTGCAAACTTTAGTTTTGTGAATGTTAGCTGCTGCAGAATCATCAATAAAACAAGTGCACCATTTCAATATTTCACTCCAAAAACGTCAATATTTCCTCTCAAGGAAAAAAAAAAGTGCACATTGATGACAATAATTAGGAAGACAGAGTAGAAAATGGGTGGCTTAGAAAAAACCATTATTAGGCCCCACGTCTGATTTAAGTGCTGTGGGTAGCATTTTACTCTCAGCTCATTTCAAGATCCTGCAGGAGAACAGAATAAGAGGTTGTTAAAAGAAAGTAGTTAAAAGTATCAGGTCATTAGGATTTATGTCCGCGCTGTTCTGAGAGGAAGGCATTTTTCCCCTAAGTCTGAAGTGTTGTTTTGGACCACTGTCAGCTGGAAAACAGATGTCTTGTAGATGAGATGCGTGTTGCACTATATCACCTTGTGGAAGATGGTGCTTCATCCTACCTAGGAAAACAGAGAATTGTGTGTCTCGTATTTAACCATCTATGGTTGACTTTTTTTTTTTTTTGTAAATAATTTATTGTACAACCAGGCTGTTTCTTCAAGGTATAGGGTACACTGAGTGCAATGCCAAGGAACTTACATTTATATGACTGGGTGTCTTCAGTAGCACAAAATCCTAAAGAGTAACAATATGCTATTTAGTCATTGAGGCAAGTAATACCTGATGCTCAACAATTATTGTTTGTTATGAGTGCCAGCTAACAATTCGTTCATTTTGAAAATTCTTTATTTTCATAATCTTTGTATAGTAGGTGGTTTCTTTCATGTGTTTTGCCCTGGCATTGTTAAGAGTCAGGGGTCACTTTTTAAAAATATATTTTTATTGATTTCAGAGATGAAGGGAGAGGCAGAGAGAGAGAGAAACATCAATGATGAGAGAGAATCATTGATTGGCTGCCTCCTGCACGCCCCCTACTGGGGATCTAGCCCACAACCTCAGCATGTGCCCTTAACCAGAATTGAACCTGGGATCCTTCAGTCTGAAGGCTGATGCTCTATCCACTGAGCCAAACCAACAGTTCTTAAGTCTTTTAGAAGCTACTTTAGATTTTTAGATCATGAAAAACATGTAACCCAGTGCAAGGTTCTAACAGAAGGCCATAAAACCACTGTTTGAAAATGTAATCATGCGCTCATTATATTATCACAAATTTTAGCTTAAAAATTCATACCATTTTTTTTAACTCAAGAAAAATTTAGGATGTTTCAATCTGCAATCTATTTTGTAGCCTAAGAAAACTGATGATCAGGAATTTCTAGTAACAGCCATCGTGCTTAAGATAAAGTAAACAAACACCAATTCACTTTATTTCTAATCATTAGCTGGAATCTTTCTGCAGATTTTAAACTGGGCGGTGAAGACACCAGATGGAATCTGGTAGCCATACTTGGCAAAGGAATTATGAACTGACAGAACAAACACAAATGTTTAATGTCATAATAAAATCTCCAATTTACTATTTCCTGTGATGCTTGAATGCCAGGGCTAATGACAGTGAGGATAAATATGAGAAAAAGGAGCAACTGGTAAATATCTTTATTAACACAAACAATCTATTTCCTATTTTTCTTTAATTTTATGATGGTTACATTATTTCAAATACTTTGAACTAAAAGACAGTTTTAATTTTTTAGCATCATGCACATCTATGAATTTTAAAAGGCCTTATTTCCATTAAAGAAAAATGTCATTCTTATAATTTGAAAACTTATTATTATATTTCAGTTTCTCGATGAACTGAAACTCATAATGCTTTGCCAGAATCTTGAACACTCCAATTAGCTTTCTCAAGAAACAGCCTTATTCTTTAACCATTGATAAATAAAACACTGTCACTGAAAATGGGACTTAAAAAAATACAACAGCATGATTCTTTTCTGAATCTATGGATTATCTGAGAAATAATTATGTTTAATATTTTCCATTATAGTTATATATTAACTTAGAAGAATTAATTTTATCTAATTCCTACATAGAACTGCAATCTAAGAATAGTTTCTTTTTGTAAATACATTTAGATAACTACAAATACCCCAGTTTTGTGTACTGGCCCCAGAAACTTACCCACAATGGAATGTGTGCTATTTTATTACTGGTGAGTGAATATACAAACAAAAGTTTACCTAAAATCCTGCTTCTAAATTGAAAAAAAAAATTAACATGCTGGAACAAAATCTTCATGATTTCACAGTTTTAGACAGAAGATGATTAAGAATATTTTTATACTATTTGACAAGTTGAAAGCTTAGGAACAACTGCAATAAAAATAGTCATTCCATATAGAAAGTAGATTGCTAGCTTGAAAAACAATGGGGATTTAATGGAGAATTGCATTTACATTTCTCAATTGCTTTCACTCCAGTTTCCACTTTTAAAAAATTAATTATCAAGGAAAAACCTTTGCTCTAAAATCAGTCAGTATGATGGGTTCTTTGACTATACATGATTTGTCATTTAGTTGTTTAAAGATAGAAAATAATCTTATGAAGTTCCAGAATACATTGCTATAAACTTAGGTATTACTACTGAAGGTATCCTAAGAGTAAGACAACAATTTTTAAAGATGCTAAATAGATGATACCTTACAGAAATTTTGATTTGTTCTGTTAAATTATAAAATGAAAAACTTTCTGATTATAGGATTAAGTCAGAAAATGAAATTCATCCTTCCTTATGTAGGAGTTAAAGACCTTATGGAAGACATGTATTTATGCATTTGTATTCATGATTAATCCTGATAGAAGAAATAATTGTTCTGCTTGTTAGGTTTCCACACTTTAAATTTTTTTGAAAGGCAATTATTGACGATTCACGCAATATTTCTACTGGTCCAAAAAAGTCACTGATGAACAAATACCCATTGCTTATTTGACAATGTATTAAAAAGACAACAAGCAAGCCAGTGTACACCATCAGGAAAATTGATTATCTTTCCATGGCTTTGCGCCTCAGTTGTCTTTTGTAATGTATGTCACCTTGGCTGATAGCACAGGAGCTTGAGTACTCTCTTTCCAGAGCTATATTCATTTTATCATTTGCTTCCAAGGAACCTGCTTGATATAAAGATTTCTGCTGTAAAAATCAATCTTATAATACATGTTTGCCATGCGTAAGTTTCCAACTGCTTTGAAGCTATCGATCGACAGTCCTTAAGAACTTACTACTTACTTCAGCAACAACATCACAGGCTGACTAAAAATTCCACAGTCTTTCATATCCTGTGCTAGGAAAGACTCTGTGATATTTTCGTTTTCATTATTAAAGAGAGGTTAGTGTTAATTCAGAACATACTCAAGCCTGTTTATGTTTCCTCTGCTACAAACCATGCATTCAATCTATGGTGCTGTTTCTTTTCCCCGGTGTGCTTACTTCTTTTCAATATTACATCAACATTATAATGTACAGCAAATTCAATCATCCTGAGCACATGGAGTCTGATTAGGTAGTTGTCATACCTACATACAGTTCGATTTCCACACAGGATTTTACATTGCAGATATGTCTCTTAAAATGGAAAGATTAAGACAAATTGCCTAGAGCGTAACTGGACTATAATTATATTTTCAAAGAAGGTCCAGGTATGGCTTTGCAAGATAAAATATATTCAACCTAGGGAAAATTTCATTTTATATTTTCAATGAAAAGAAACAAAACTGTTGCCATAAAATTGCTTTGCAAATAGGATTCTAAGAAAAGACTCGGCAGTTGCAATTTAAACCATCATAGCAGAGTATCCAGTGATCATGTGGCAAAACCTGAGGAGAGAGTTCTATTACTATTTGATTTGTAAACTTTGGAGTAATAACAATTTCTTTATGTAAGTAAAAAAAAAAAAAACCTTGGATGTTATTTTTGAGTTTTAATGACCATAGAGAGTTTATTTAGTGTCATATTAATTATTGCCCATTTTTAACTTAGTTTTGGATTCTTTAACTTTATATATGTTTGGGATTTCCTGGAATCTATAATATGGTGAATGTTTTGGGGTTTATTTTGGCCATTATAATATCCAAGTGCTCTCAATTTATAAAATTTTTGTTATTTTTCCTATTATGATATATATTCCCTCTTAAATACATTTACTTCCTTGTCTTCCCTCCTCCCCTTCCCTTTTAATCTTTACATGAGGATATGATTCTAGAGAGAAAGGCAAGGAGAGGGAGAGAAAGAGAAACATCCATGGAACTACATCTGCAACCTGAGTATGTGCCCTATCTGTTATGCACAGGACAACACTCTCACCACTGAGCAACACTGGCCAGTGCTTACGTTCCCTTTTTAAAAAAAGGTTTGTGACTATGTCCTCTCTTTCCATAAGCCCCCAATACATAGATTTTACTCATATCTCTGAAAAACAGGTTTTCTAATGCTGCCTTCAGTAAAATTAGGAGGTATTCAGACATAGTGGCTTCTTTAGTTGTTAACATATTTTATAAAATATTGCCTTAATATTCACATGAAAAGAACAGATGGTTTGCAATGTGAAAAGAGTCTATTTTAGTTTTTTTTCTTAGCAAATGAACTTGGATTTATATGACATTTTGCGTATTCCTAAACATAAATCTTATGTATAACTTATTTCAAAATTAACAAATAACATTTATTTTTAATATAGAAGAATGAGTAAAGTCTGTGTGGGAAAAGAAGCCTATCTCCTTACCTTCCATGTTTGTTGGTCTCCTTCCACACAATACTAATTCATGTCTTAAGTACAGGAGGAGTCTTACAAGAAAGGCAACTTAGTTCTTAAAATTTCTTTCTTCCCCAGGTTGCCAAAGAAATCACTGATGGACAATATGTGGGGAAATATGTACTTACGCTCAAGTCTAGGGGAGGTAAAATGATAAAATGAAGACTCTTTCAACACCTCCAGAACATTTTCTCAGGATTAAGAACATTTTTTACTTGTTGGATACACATTGGACAATGAAAATATCAATTTTATAATTTACCAAACATTTTTTCTGTATCTAAAAAGTTCATATTACTTTTTTGTTGCATGGGCTGCTTTGATAGCTCTTGATTATTAAATACTAGGGGCCCGGTGCACAAAAATCTGTGCACTGGGGCAGGGGGACATCCCTCAGCCTGGCCTGTGCCCTCTCACAGTCTGGGACCCCTCTGGGGATGTCCACCTGCTGGCATGCCTGGCCAGCCTGGGTGAGGGGCTGAGGGCCATTTTCAGGCTGCCCACAGCCTGTTCAGGGTTTGGGGGCCTATTGGGGTGCCTGGACAGCCTGCGTGAGGGCCTGAGGGCCGTTTGCAGGCTGGCCACAGCTCCCATTGACCCAATGTCCCAGCAAGGCTGGCTGGAATCAGGTTTCTGGGGTTTATTTATCTTCTATAATTGAAACTTTGTTACTTTGAGTGGAGGCCTAGGCAGGGAATGAAGCCTCAGTTTGCTCCAGCTCCGTGGCTTCTATAATTGAAACTATGTTGCCTTGAGCAGAGAGAGACTTGGCCGGCCTAGGCAAACAGTTTACTCCTGGTGTAACGGAAGCCTCCTGTTTGATGTAGCTCTGTGGCTGTTGGCCTTCATCTTGGCTGGGTTAATTTGCATACAGTCGCTCTGATTGGCTGGGGGCGTGGCTTGGCTGGTGGGAGTGGCTTAGGTGTCTTGGAGTGATGATTAATTTCCATATTACTCTTTTATTAGAGTAGATTGAAACAAAAATAATAAGAAAGTGACAGGTAATGAGGTGGGTTGTTTCACTTCCATTATATTTTCAATCCAGTGCCCTGATCTTCAATTTATTTTTAATTTATTTTGAGTTCAGTTCAATTACTGGTCAGTTTTAAGCATATTCCACAATGTATATTTATTTTTCTCTCTTTTGTTAGGATTTACTCTCTTAATTTTCTCCTATGCTATATAATATTTAACTATAGTCATCATGTTGTGCATTACATCTCCAGTACTATAAAATATTAAATTGACTTGGACAAGGATGTCACTTATATAACTTTGCAAATTAATTCACATTTCTGCATTTATTTCATTCAACTCTGTTAGGTGGCACATTGCTTAGTATATAGCATCCAGAATATAGCAGGCACTGAAATACCAGTTAGTATAGTTTCTTGTTTGTTTTTGTTTTGTTATCCCTTTGTTGTTTGTGCCACCTTACCTATGACATTCCTCCATGGGTCAAATTAGTAGTCAAGGTTTTAAAAATTGTTAACTTGAACTCTATACACCCACTGTAGCAAGCTAGAGGATCAATGGGAGGAAGAAAGCCCTCTCTCCTTCCTTAATTAACATGTCAAGTTGCTAGTAAAAATAAGTTAGTGTTTATTGCTTAGGGATTCAGCTTTCCCTCCTCTAAGATTAATGATACTTGCATATGTTAAGGGTCATTGTGTGCCAGTTTTGTTCTTTTATATCCTGTCTTTCTTTTTTAAATTCTATCTTTATTTTAAAATTTCTCCTCTATTTTTATTTCTTTCCTTACACAGTAGCACTAAACCCAGGTATCCATATTTCTTCCTTTCTTCAGACTATTTTTGTCACTATAGCTTTTGGTAAGAGCTGACATTCAAGAAGGCCCTTAAAACACTGAACTCTGTCTGGTAGTGAGCCCTAGTAAGTTATTATTAATTCAATGACTTCATTCATTAATGATATTTATTTATTCTCCTGTAAACATTCATTTTTCCCTTTCAATAGCAAATATATCCTGAGGTCCCTTCACTTCATACATCATGTTCTGGGTCATGAAGCTGGAGATATGGATCATGGGAGGGTCTTATGGGTATGCTTCCAGCCTGAGCATCTTTGCACAGAGGAGCTGAAGTGGATAAACATCCCACCACCAATCTTTTCAGCTGAAGTGGGTGGGGCAGCAGGACTTCTGTTTTGACTCACTTCAGGGCCTGGGGAGCTGGGCAATGGGGGGATTGAATGAGATCTTTCTTAGGTGTGTAGGTCTACTGTCACAATTTATTTCTGTCTCACCATAGTTACTAATGACCCTTTTAAATATCAAGATCAGATCAGTTTGGATGAAATATTATATGATCAATGTATAAATGGTTCAGTCATTATATTTGGGTTCTTTCTGCTCACCTGTATCTTCAGCCCTGCTTTTATCCTCCTGGAGTTTTATAATCCAATTTACTTGATTTGTTTTTTTTAAATCTCACTGTTATTCTCGCAGCCATTTTCCTTGTTTTCACTGTTCAATGTGCACCCAACAAGCAGAAAGTTCTCTTGGAGAATTCAAAAGTTGTGGCACAGTAAGTGGAAGGTACACTGATACCCTCCCAGGACCAAACTGGAGACACAACTAAGATACAGTAGATCCACCCTGAAAAATCAACTGAAGGCAAGCTGGAGAAAACCCTTATAACCAAGATGGAAGGTGGAGACTGCACAAAGACTGGTAGGAAGAACGGAGGCATGAAAGGGTTGGCTAGGCTACCACAGGTAGCAGCTGAAGTTCAGAGAGATATCTCAGCTGTGGGGGGTTCTCACTGAGAACTCTGGGGTCTTAGGTCCCAAGCTGGGCTCCCTGGCCCAGAGCACCAGAACTGAGAAAGATGCCCATAGAACATCAGGCTATGAAAAGCAGCAGGGTTGCTGTCTGCCAGAGAGAGAGACTGCTGGAAATGCAGGCATCCTCTTAAAGGGCCAACACACAAAATTTCATGTGCAGCCACTCACTTTGGGCTCTGATAGAGGGAGGGCAGAGTGAACTGGAGCTGTATAAGCAGAAGCCAGGATGGGAGACTCTGGAGTTGGAGCTCCATGGGCATCCACCCTGCTTTCCTGTGCTGAGTCATTTTGTGAGGCTGTGGAGGAAATCTTTCCTTCTTGGTGGAGGACCTTTGCTATGCAGGATGTTTTTGCCTGGGTGTAAGGCAGTTGCCTGATAGAGGACCTCTCATCCTACTCTGTGGTCAATAGCTGGAGGCTAATCAAGTCTGAGTGTCAATGGGACTGCAGGCAGAGGCCAGTCTGTGGAGCCTTTGAGTCTTTGCCTGATTAACCCTGGGGGCAGGGGGGATAGGAAATCTGGTACATTTCTTGATCCTTTCGAAAGGCACCCAGCTATAGCTGAGGGATCCACAAACTGTGTATTGCTAAAAGCTCCAAACAGGGTACTCAGGGCCAGTCACAAACAACATCTGACATTGTTCTGCACTAGAGATTAGGAGTCATAAAAGATTTTTCAAATATTTGGACACAAACCCAAAGAGACAGCCAAAATGGGGAGATTAAAAATAATCCCCAAATGAAATAACAAAAGAATTCTTCAGAAAAAGTGCTAAATGAAATGGAGATAAGAAATTTATCAGACATAGAGTTCACAATAATGATGTCGAAGATGCTCAACAGCATGATAAAAGACATAATAACTATGAAGAATGACATTGCACTAATAAAGAACACAGTGGAAAACAGTAAATTAGGGGAATCTGAGGATTGGATCAGTGATTTAGAAGACAGGGTAGAAAAAACCATCACACAATCAGAAAAAGAAAAAAAAACAATAAATAGGAGGATAGTTTAAGGGAATTGCAGGACAGCATTAAATGTAACAATATCTGCATCATAGATGTATGAGAAGGGGAAGAAACTGAGCAAATGTTTGAAGAAATAATGGCAGAAAAGTTTCCTAACCTGGTAAAGGAAAAAGTCACACAAGTTTAGGAGCCACAGAGAATCCCAAGCAAGAAGAACCCAAACAGGTCCATGATCAGACACATCATAATTAAAATGCCAAAAATTAAAGACAAACAGAGAATCTTAAAGGCAACAAGAGAAAAACAATTTTTTACCTACAAAGGAGTTCCCATAAGGCTGTCAGCTAATTTTTCATCCTAAACTCTACAGGCCAGAAGGGAATGACATGAAGTATTTAAGGTAATGAAAAGTAATGATCTGAAACCAAGATTACTATATCCAGCAAAGCTATCATTCAAAATAGATGATGAAATAAAGTTTGCCAGACCAAAAAAAAAGCTAAAGGAGTTTACCCCCATCAAATCAGCACTGCAAGACATGCTAAAGGGAATGCTATAATGAGAAGAAACAGAGAGAAATATAGGCATATATAATTAAAATGGCAATAAATATCTATCCTATATAATAAAGAGCTCTCTCCCTTACCCACACCCTCTCCTAATTTCCCCCTGGGGATTGTCAGTCTGATCGCTATTTCTCTGTCTCTGGATCTGTCCCTGTTCATCAGTCTATGTTGTTCTCTATATTCCACAAATGAGTGAGATCATGTGTTATATGATCTTTCTCTGACTGGCTTATTTATCTTTCTCTGACTGGCTTATTTCACTTAGCATAATGTGCTGATTAGATTGGATGGCTAAACAACCTTCCAAAACCACCTTCTGGACAACCTTCTGGAATGACCAGTGGGTGGGGCCATGAGGCAGCTGGGGCTGTGAGGGCTGAGCCCCATGCATGAATTTCATGCATTGGGCCTCTAGTCAATAATAACCTTAAATATAAATGGACTAAGGTCTCCAATTAAAAGACATAGGGTACATGAATGGATATGAAAACATTACCCAAATATATGTTATCTACAAGAGACCCACCTCAGAACAAGACAATTACATAAAATGAGAGTGAAGGGATGGAAATTTTTTTTAATGCAAATGAAAACCAATAAAAAGCTGGGATGACAATAATCATATCTGACATAATAAACTTCAAAATGAAGTCTATAACAAGAGACAATAATGGTCACTACATAATACTAAAGGGATCAATGCAATAAGAGGCTATAACCCTGGTAAACATATATGCACCCAACATCAGAGCACATAAATATAAAAAACAAAAACTTCTAGAGGACTTTAAGGGAGAGATTAACAGCAATACAGTCATAGTAGGAAGCTTTAACACCCTGCTGACTTCATTGGCTAAATCTTCCAGACAAAAAATTAATAAGGAAACAGAGACTATAAATGAAACTGTGTTAGATGGATTTAATTGTCATTTATAGAACATTTTACTCTAAAACTACATAATATACATTCTTCTCAAGTGCATATGGGTCATTCTCAAAGATAGACCACATGTTAGAACACAAAAAAAGTCTCTACAAGTTCATGAAGATTGAAATTGTATCTAGTATATTTTCATATCACAATAGAAATATTCAACTACATGGAGGCTAAATAGCATGTTATTAAATAATGAATGAGTTACTAATGAACTCAAGAAAGAAATAAAAAAATTCCTGTAAAGAAACGAAAATGAACACACTTCAATCCTAAATCTTTGGGACACAGCAAAAGCAGTCCTGCAAGGGAAGTTCATAGCACTACAGGCCTACCCCCAAAACAAGAAAAACTAGTAATAAACTATTTAACCCTACAACTTAAAGAATTAGAAAGAGAACAACAAGAAAATCCCAGAGTAAATGGAAGAAAATAATAAAGACTAGAGCAGACATAAAAGACATAGAAACTAAAAATACAATACAAAAGATAAATGAAACCAAGAGTTGATTCTTTGAAAAGGTAAACAAGATTGATGAACCCTTAGCCAGAGTCATCAAGAAGCAATGAGAGAGGAACCAAATAAATAAAATTGGAAATGAAAGTGGTGAAGTAACAACAGATACAACAGAAATACAAAGATTGTAAGAAAATACTATGCACAACTATGAACAAACTGGACAATGTGGATGAAATGGACAAATTACTAAAAAATACAACCTTCTAAAACTGAATCAGGAAGAATCAGAAAACTTGAACAGGCCAATAATAACTGATGAAATACAAGCAGTAATAAAAAAAACCTCCCAGCAAACAAAGCCATGGTCCAGATGCCTTCACAGAGGAGCTTTACCAAACCTTCAAAGAAGAACTAACACCTATACCCCTCAGAATAGTCCAAAAAATCCAAGAGGAAGGAACACTGGAAGCTCTTTTTATGAGGTCCACATTATTCTAATTTCAAAATAAGACAAAGATACTACAAAGGAAGAGAACTACAATCAATATCCCTGATGAACATAGATTCTAGAATTCTCAACAAAATATTAGAAAATTGCATCCAGTGGTATATTAAAAAGATCATACACCATGACCAAGTGCAATTTATGCCAGGGATGCAAGGCTGGTACAATATTCACAAATCAATAAACATGATACATCAGATAAACAAATTGAAAGACAAAAATCACACGATCATATCAATAGACAGAGAAAGAGCATTTGACAAAAGACAACACATTTTTTTGATAAAAACTCTTAATAAAGCGGGAATAGAGCAATAATACCACAACATAATAAAGGCCATATGTGACAATCCTACATGGAATATTATACTCACTGGGTAAAACTTCAATCATTTCCTCTAATAAGAGGAACAAGACAGTGATGTATGCTTTCATAACTCTTATTCAACATAGTATTGGAAATCCTACCCATAGTGATCAAGCAAGAAGAAGAAATAAAGGCATCCAATTTGGAAAGGAGAAAATAAACCTGTCATTATTCACAGCAGACATGATATTGTACATAGAAAACCTTAAAGACTCCAATAAAATTTACTAGATTTAATAAATAAATTTAGCAATGTAGCAGGTTGCAAAATTACCACACAGAAAATGGTAGCATTTCTATACACCAATAATGGATTATCAGAAGGAGAAATTATATCTCAATCCTATTTATCATTATAACAAAAATTAAGATACTTAGGAATAAAATTAACTTTAATAATACTTGGAAAACTACAGGAGATTGTAAAAAGAGATAGAGGAAGATATAAAGAAGTGGAAGAATATACCGTTTTCATGAAATGGTAGAATTAACATAATTGAGATGTCCACATCACCCAAAGCAATCTACAGATTCAGTGCAATCCCTATTAAAATACCAACAACTCACTTCACAGTTCTAGAACAAATATTCCAAAAATTCATATGGAACAAAGAAAAAGGACACAGAATAGATGCAGCAACCTTGAGAAAGAACCAAGTTGGAGGGATCACAATACCTGATACTAAATTATACTACAAAGCCACTGTAATCAAAACAGCCTGGTACCACCAGCACAAGGACAGGCATATAGACCAATGGGACAGAACAGAGACCTCCGAAATCAACTTAAGCCATTATGCTCATTTAATAGTTGACAAAGAATGCAAGAACATACAATGGAGTCAAGATAGCCTCTTTAATAAATGGTGTTAGAAAAATTGGATAGATACATGCAACAAAATGAAACTAGACCAACCTACACCACATACAAGAATAAACTCAAAATAGATAAAAAACTTAAATGTAAGTTGTAAAACCATAAAAATCATGGAAGAAATCATAGGCAGCAAAATCTCAGATATCTCGCCTAACAATATGTGTGTGGATACATTTTCCAAGGAGAAAATAAACAAATAAACATCAAAATGAAAAGTTTCTGCACAGCAAAAGAAATCATCCTATCTAATAAAAGAGTAATATGCAAATTGACCACCACAAGATGGCTGCCCCCATGTGGTCAAAGATGGCCACCACAAGATGGCCAGCAAAGGGAGGGCAGAAGGAAGGGACCCAGACCTGTAGGGGAGGACAGTTAAGGGGGAACCAGACCTGCAGGAGTAGATAGTTGGGGGGAACCATTCTTGCAGGGGAGGGCAGTTGAGGGGAACCCAGGCCTGCAGGGGAGGACAGTTGGAGGGGACCAGGCTGGCAGAGGCAGGCAGTTGGGGGAGACCAGGCTGGCAGAAGAGGGCAGTTGGTGGGGACCCAGGCCCCAGGAGAGGACAGTTGGGGGAGACCATCCTGGCAGGGGGAGGACAGTTAGGGGCAATCATGCCAGCACAGGAGCAGTTAGGCATTGATCAGGCTTACCGGGGAGTGGTTAGGGGCAATAGGCAGGCGAGAGGTTGGGAGCCAGCAGTCCTGGATTGTGAAAGGAATGTCTGACTGCCCATTTAGGCCCGATCCCACCAGGGCAGTCAGTCATCCCTCAAGGGGTCCCAGATTGGAAAGGGTTCAGGTTGGTCTGAGGGACAGCACCACCACCACCCACCCCCACTTCGTTCATGAATTTCGTGCACCGGGCCTCTAGTTAACAAAATAAAAAGGGAGCACCCTTTATGGGAGAACATATTTGGCAATGCTACATCTGACAAAATTTACTCTTCAAAATATATAAGGAACTCATACAACTTAACAAAAGCAAGACAAACAATTCAATTAAAAATCAGCAAAGCAGCTAAATAGATACTTCTCCAAAGCAGATATACATATGGCCAAGAGACATATGAAAAAGTCTCAAAGTCACTGGTCATTGGAGAGATGCAAATTAAAATGGCAATGAGGTATCACTTCACACCTGTCAAAGTGGCTATCATTAACAAATCAATAATTGACAAGTGGTGAGAATGCGGAGAAAAGGGAACCCTAGTACACTCCCAGTGGGGAGACAGACTGGTGCAGCCATTAAGGAAAACAGTATGGAGTGTCTTCTAAAAATTAAATATGGAACCACCATTTGACCCAGTGATCCCACTTCTAGGAAAGAATGTATGCACCTCTATGTTCATAGCAGCGTAAATTTTTATAACTAAGATTTGTAAACAGCCCAAGTGCCCATCAGTAGATGAGTGGATAAAAATGCTGTGGTACATTTACACAATAGAATATTATGCTGCAGTAAAAGAGAAGTATCTCTTACTCTTTGAGACAGCATGGAGGGACCTGGAGAGTATTATGCTAAGCAAAATGAGCCAGTCAGAGAAAGACAACTATCATATGATCTCACTCATTTGTGGAATCTAATGAGCAAAATAAACTGATGAACAAAATAGACCCAGAGACATAGAAGCATGGAACAGATTGTGGAATCTCACAGGGAAGGCAGAGGTGGATGGGAAGAGATCAACCTAAGAACTTGAATGCAATATGCATAATCCATGGACACAGGAGGCCAGGGGCAGGAGGGTGGGGTGGCCTAAAAGAGGTCAATGGGTAAACAAAAGGAGAAATATATAATACTATTAACAATAAAGATTTAATTAAAAAAAAGAAAGTTATCTTAATTCTGAGAAATTGTTTTGGAGACACTGTCTTCATTTCGTCATGTAGAAATGTTCTACATGTTGTGAGGGGAAAATTCCCTTTAAAAAGTAATTTTCTTACATCCTTAATAATAGTTTAATTCATAACTCATTTGATCATGACCACTTGAAATTCTTGCAGCCTTGAGTATTTCAAGTGAAGCTTCATTTTTTGTCAAACCTCAGACCTAATTTTATAGGTTGTTGTTGATCATTGTTAGCTCTGACATTTACATAACATAAGACTAGTTCCATGGAATACTATGCTGCTATTAAAAAGAAAGAACTCTTACCATTCACAACATTCAGACCTCAGAGGGAAGGCAGGGATGGGTTGGAGGGGGGGGGGGTAAGAGATCAACCAAAGGGCTTTCATGCATGCATATAAACATAACCAATGGACATAAACACGGGGGGATGGGGAAATGTGCTGGGGGGTGAGAATGGCTGGGGAGAGGTAGATGGGGAAAAAGGAGACATGTAATACTTTAAACAATAAAGAATTTAAAAAAGAGACTATTTCCTAGTGAGTTTTTCCTAGTCGTATATTATTTCCATTGATAAATGTAACTATTTTACTCCTTATGTTTGTTCTACTTACATCATAGATACCACTACAATTGTTGCACACAGTGTGGAGAACACATTTATGATAAATGGCAAATTTCATTCTTTCTACCACTAAGTAAAATGAATAAATAAAATGACCGATCATGTTTCATCACCATGTGTATGCGGTGTAATATAATTAAGGCAGCACTATGTGATGTTCTATAGTATCATAAATCATGTAATATAGGGCAGATTTCAGATGATTAGATTTGTTTTAAAGATTCTAGATGATTTCTTGGGAACTAGATGAAATACATGACTTTAAGTATGCATTGCATATTTAGCTAAAGTCTTTAAGGATGTACTGATGCAATATTTATGAAAAATTCTTAGCTTTTATATTCAGCCTTTTCTTTCTTTACTGATATTAAGAAGAAAACACTGGGCTCCATTTCAAACTACAGAGGAAATTCATCTGGACTATCTTTCTCTTTCAAGAAAATTAACTGAGTGCCAATGGAGTCCTTTATCTATTGAGCACAGACTCCATTAATTAATCCTTTTTATCTGAGACAGTTAAAGGTAAATCTAAAATATACAGTCTCCTTGAAATGATTTTTAGTTTTACTCCTACTCACTAAAATACATTCTTTCAAACATATGTTATCCTTTGTCAGTGACGTATAAATTAAATCAAATTGCCTGGGGCTATTTCTTGCCTTGCATGAACTGGGCAAAAAAGAGATGACCATTTAGATAAATACTTTTTCATATTATTAACTTAATAGTTTTGAGAGTGACAGAAATAAAACGGAGTATCTTTCTGTTACTTTTCATTTTCATAACAGCGGAAGGTGGAATTCATATGGTATTATAAGTAGAAATTTTCTGCATCACTAAGAACGTGGCTTAAAGTATAATGCCTCCTGGACAAGAAACAATTCTGGTCACATATTATGCACGGTCTGCACAATTTCTCTCTTTTCACCAAACATGCTTTCCACAAAAAGGAATACCATTGTTTAGTTAATCTGTCTTTCTATCTAGTCCTCATCTCATTATCACTTGCTTTTAGAAATAATAATTATTTAACCTTTCATACAAGAAACAAGGAGGAGCAAGACAGAATCCTGAGAACATAGGAGCAGTTTTTACCTTGAACTTAATGTCCAACTATTTTTAAAGGCACCAGCTGCTTTTTAATGCACTAGTTGTTTTTTTTTTTTTTGTTTGTTTTGTTTTGTTTTCCCTCAAGTTGAGTTTTGCCATTAGACCATTACCTGCCAGGAACCAGTAATGGGAAAACATTCTAGTTACATGGGTATTTGCCCATTTATACTCAATTTTAACCAAAAGTGACAAGCATGTCATATTTCATCAGGTTACATCAGGATGTGTGTCAAAAAAACCCAAAAAGACAAGAAAAAACTAACAGAATATAATTCTGTTCAAAATAACATGCTTTATTCAGAAGCATAGAAGAAAGTAAGTACCAACTGTTTAGGATCAGAGAAAGAAACTATATCCTATTGGTAGATCAAGTACACGTCTTTTATTAATAATTACTAAGAATGGTCATATGATATATTTAATTATCTATATTAAAACATATTAATTATGATGGTGGTCCCTTGCTTTGAGGAAACATGCCCACTGATGGATTATCTTGAACTGTGGTGTCCAATATAGTAGTCACTGTCACATGTAGCTGTTAAATGAAAGTTAAATTACCTTCAGTTTCTCAGTCTTATTGGTCACATTTCAAGTGCTCAATAATCACATGTAGTTATTTATTTTATTTTCATCATCACAAAGTCCTACCAGGCTGTGAAAATCTAAATATACTGGAAAAATATAGTCCCATCATGCCACTAATCTCCCCAACCTATTAGATAATGTTTCATCAAGTTGTACACCTGAAACCTCTATGGTTTTTCAAACCAGTGTCACCCCAACAAATTCAATTACAAAAGAAGCTATATATAAAGTCCTCTAAAAAGTGGTTTCAGGTTAAAATTACTTATTAGTCCAATACTTGTGACTTAAATACATATATAAAATTTTATTTTGGAAGGATTTTAGATTCAGTATCTCCTAATGTTATCACCTTACTTTACTATGGTGTGTTTTTTGAAATTCATTAATAAATACTGCTATGTTACTATTAAAACTCTAGACTTAATTCAGATTTCACCAGTTTTCCAATTAACCCAATTTTTCTGTTTCAGGGTACAGCCTAGGTACCACATTGCATTCAGTTGTCATGTCTTCCTAGTCTCCTCTGGTCTGTGAAGGCTTTTCAGTTTACTGTGTTTTTGTTTGTCTGTTTGTTTCCCCCCAATTTTGCTGTTGGACATCAGAATTATAGGGGTGCCAGAAGAAGAGAAAGAGCAAGATATTGAAAACCTATTTGAAGAAATAATGACAGAAAACTTCCCTCACCTGGTGAAAGAAATAGACTTCCAAGTCCAGGAAGCGCAGAGAACTTCAAGCAAAAGGAACTGAAGGAGGACCACACCAAGACATATCATAATTAAAATGCCAAGAGCAAAAGACAAGGAGAGAATCTTAAAAGCTGCAAGAGAAAGAAGTTAGTTACATACAAGGGGGCACCCATACGACTGTCAGCTGATTTCTCAACAGAAACTTTGCAGGCCAGAAGGGAGTGGCAAGAAATATTCAAAGTGATGAATAGCAAGAACCTACAGCCAAAATTACTTTACCCAGCAAAGCTATCGTTCAGAATTGAGGGTCGGATAAAGACCTTCACAGACAAGAAAAAG
>PVJC01027503.1:0-23209 GCA_004026665.1 Murina feae
ATATCTCTGCTTCTAATTAGGAGATTTAGTCTTGCTATCTGTGGTAATCACACAAAACTATGCCCTTTCTTGTCATTAAATTCCCGTCAATAAGACTTGGCCTCAGTTTCCCAATATGTCACTTCTATATTTTTAGCAAGATGAATCTAAAACCTAGATGACAATGAATTTTGTCTTTCTAGTTCATTCCAGCTTTCTATCCACAGAGATAATGATTCCAAACCTAGCAGAAATTCTGAATGTGGTCATGACTTGGTCAGGTTAGTTTTCAGGAAACTTAATTTCAGATATCTGAAATATAGTCAATCCTTTTTATGTGCTATTTTTATTACACTACAAGCCCAGTGCACAAAAATTTGTACACTTGGGGGGGGGTCCACAGCCGGGCCTGTACCCTCTCCCAGTCTGGGACCCTCGAGGTATGTCCACCTGCTGGCATGCTTGACCAGCCTGGGTGAGGGGCTGAGGGCCATTTTCAGGCTAACCCCAGTCCCTTCAGGGTTCAGGTCTCTACTGGGGTGCCTGGCCAGCCTGGGTGAGGAGCTGAGGGCAATTTTCAGGCTGCCCACAGCTCCCATTGACCCAAAGTCCCAGCAAGTCTGGCTGGAATCAGGTTTCTGGGGTTTATCTTCTATAATTGAAACTTCGTTGCCTTGAGCAGAGGCCTGGCTGGCCTAGGCAGGCAGTTTCAACAACATTGCTGGTGCAATAGAAGCCTCCTGTTTGCTCTTGCTCTGTGGCTGCCAGCCTCCATCTTGGCTGGGTTAATTTGCATACAGCCACTCTGATTGGCTGGTGGGTGTGATGTGGCTGGTGGGTGTAGCTTAGGTGTCTCAGAGTGATGATTAATTTGCATATTACTATTTTATTAGATTGGATAATTTCAATACCTGGAATCTCTACTGCTTTGATCTGATCAAAGGGTTCTTAACCCTTGATAATAAGAAACTCTATATATAACAGGCCACTTATCTTACCCCTCAGAGTGTATAGAATATTGTAGACAAATATTCTTAAATAATATCATATTTGTTTCAAATATATTAACCAAACAGCACATCTTGAAAAAGTTTTTTTTTTATCAGTTTTGTCAGAATATTTTTTAAATGGTCTCATCTTTATATTGCAGTCACCATTCAAACTAATTAAACACTTCAAATTACCCCATTTATCTACTGCAAAACAATCAAGAAGACAAGTCACGTTAATAGTGACAGATCTATTATTTAGAAAAGTAATATAGGATATATTTTACATAAGAAGAATAATATCAAAGAGGATAAATAATAAAAAGCAGATTTCAAAATAGAATTAAAGACATAAAAGAGTAGATACATTTTTCTCTCTCCTGTGAGACACTGATCTTTTCATAATAAATGTTAAAGGCTATGTAAACAATGACATAGAAAGCAAAAGCAAGATATTATTACTTAGGTATCTGGCAACAAACATCATTTTTTAACATTATTGTAGCATAAAAATATTTTAACATTATTTTAACATTATTTAATGTTATCTTAACATTAAAATATTTTTCAATAAAAAGATATCTCATCACAAGTCATAGAGCTTTTATGCTTTAAGATATTTGCAGTGACAACAAAGATAAGTCAACCATTTAGAATGAAAAAAGCTAATTTAGATAAACTAGATGAGAAAAATAAACTGTCTAGGTCAAATAAGGCATCTACTTGACACATCTCTTTATATTGTGATTTTCTCAAAGATAAGCAAGAAAGCTTTCACCAAAATGTGACTTTTACAGGATTAATGTATTCAGGTCTCACTCAATAGCTTTCTGGAGTAGACTGGCTTATATATTCCTTGTGCCCTTATCTACCTGAATATATAGATACTATAGTCCTCTCTGACACAGATAATTTGTAAAAAGCTAAAGAACCACAAATACAATATGGCTTGCTATAGGAAGCCAATGGGTCACTAAAGGCATCTAACTTTTGCTAGATAATATGTTGCTTTTATAAAGATGAATTTATGGTTAAGATTATCAAAACAACTATTCCAAGACACACTATAATTTGGAGGATAAATATAAGCTTCTTTACCATTTGTATTGCTGAAGAGGTTTTTTTTTTGTTTGTTTATAAGGAAGAGACTAATGTCACCTGACCATTCTAATAAATATATTTGCCAGAGACATGCTGATTGATTGAGAGAGAGAGAGAGAGAGAGAGAGAGATCCATTGCCTCCTGCATGAGCCCTGTCCAGGGGAGTGAACCTACCACTTAGGTATGTGCCCTGACCAGAAACTGAACCTGCAAGCTTTCGTTGTATAGGATGATGCTCCAGCTAACTGAACCCCACTGGCGAGAGCATAAAAATACTTTATTCTGCAGTACCAGAGGCTGAGGGGCACAGCTTAAAATGATTAATGTTCTAAAAATCAAGAATTATATGTTTTTCAAATATTTATAGTTATTAGGACTAAGTGAACTTATGTTTTGGCATCTTTTAATTCCAATATAAATGTGGAGACAAAGGTGAAAAGATCCAATAGTGACCCTTTATATTAGCGGTTCTCAACCTGGGGGTCATGACCCCTTTGGGGATTGAACGACCCTTTCACAGGGATCGCTAAATACATCCTGCATATCAGATATTTACATTACGATTCATAACAGTAGCAAAATTACAGTTATGAAGTAGCAACTAAAATAATTTTATGGTTGGGGGTCACCACAACATGAACTGTATTAAAGGGTCGCGACATTAGGAAGGTTGAGAACTGCTGCCTTATATTGTTTTCACGCAATAGTCCAAGTATTATTATTTAAGAAATACCAGTTTGAATGTGTGGTACTTTCAAAGAATGAATGACAAACAGGGAGAGTTGATGGTCTAGGAGAGAGCTGAGGACAGTTAACTTCAGATGGCCATTAATCCCCAGTAAGTGTTTTGTGCTAGTTATTGTCTCTAAATACTGAAATGAGAAATAATTCAGGACTATGAGTTCTTTTTTATTGCAAAATTGATAGTTATAACAGCAATTGCCAAATTCATGTGAAAGTTGGCCCGTGTTAACTTACTTACGTAGGTTTATTGTCTAACCTTTTTATGCTACTTATAAATGTATACAAAACATGAAAAATCAACAACTATCTAAAGTTATGACTAGCTATTTATGGGATATAAAAATAATAGACATAAAGTACTTAGAAGTTTTACCGAACATTTCATAAACTGTGATTACATCCAATATTTGACAATTCTGTTGTGCAACCTTGGGCAAATTACTTTTTGAATTTAATTTCCTTGACCATAAAATGGCATAAATACCAAAGATAATACAGAAATGCTGGACAGATTAACTAGGCCTTCATCTATAAAGTCTTTAGCATAGAACATTGTGCATACTTAAGACGAAATAAATATTATCTCAGTTCCTTTAATTCCCTAATCACTTGGAACTTAATTGGGCATCTAAGTGTAATGAGTGAAATGATAGCAAACGTGCTCACTATCCTCAAAGTGTCCTCAACATTTATAAAAATGAATCCCAAGGAAATTAGTGTCTCCAAATGTTCTAAAAAAATAAAAGCCTTTTATAGCAAAAAGTTTACACATTAAACTAGGTAGATAGATAAATAGTATCTATCTATGAGTACATATAAACATATTGTATTTAATCTCCCATCTGGTACAGTCATAATATGTAGTAAGTAGCATATTAAAAAATCTGACACATCCTAAATAAAAAAGTGTATTTAAAATTTGAAGGTATTTTGCTTTAATTCCATGAAACACTTATGAATATATTTTAAGGAAGTTTTCAACAAACAGATGTTAATAAGTACAGGCTCAGCCTTTGTTGAAGTTAGTTGATTGTACGTGTTGTATTAATAAAAGCACCTTGAATTTGTACAGTCTGAAGCCTGCATGTGTACAGTACATTAAACCAATTAATGAAAACCAATACAAGAAAGAAGTGCTAAGGACTGAATTGTAACAGCAACAGAAAGTGCAAAGTGATGGAAAAGACCTCATGGAGACACCCACTGGACCTGGGTTTTGAAGTCCACTCAGCATTTGGAAAGTCATCAAGCATTATTTCTTGAGGCAGTCGAAAGGCACAGGTGTGAGTGATGGTGGCTTAGCCAAATGTCTAAAAGAGATGTGTCAGAAGCAGAATCTGCTAGACCTCACTTATTTCTGGCATTTATAGTAAGATTGCAACTTACTCCGTAGAGCGTCTCAGATATGCACTGATCCTAGTTCTCTTGGGCAAAATCAAACTTGCTTATTTTAACATAGAGAAATAAACTGAGTTTACCTAGCTAAACTTTATCAGCAGAAATGTACAATTTGGGGAGTGGGATTTTTACACCTTGGACTGAGAACACTACCATTTATTGAGAATACTATTCACCCATTAGGGATGCTAATTTAATAATACTTGTTCTCTAAACCTCCTGTGCCACTTCAGGGGGCTTTGAACATTGCGGACTTCTTCGGTAGCTCTTCTGATTTTATAATTCTCAACCTTTCCTTACCCTTCTCCCCCCACAGAACCTGTAGGTGGTTTTCCTAAGCCATTGGAAGTAAGTTGATAGATTAGGGCCTGATTCCATATGTACATATTCCAAAAAAGATATAGAAAGTAATTAATCAATATTCACAAGATGATACCCTGTAGTATTTGTCTTATGAGACATATGGGATGGAGCCATAGCCTTGGCAAAGGACAGACATCATTGAAAAGTCATTCTCTTATGCAGGAATTTATATGAGCTATTTGGGAGATGGTGAAATTAGAATGTCTAAGCCACAGAGACATCTGTGTTGCATAAGCTGAAATTCAGTTCACCATTATGATACCACCTTTGAGATCTGGCATAGAATCTAGGTTCATGCAAGCCAATCCTTAGAGATAGATCCAGCAAGGAATGGATAACACAGCATTACATATGGAAAAGTGGTGGACAATCTATTTCTTTTCTTCATCTCTAGGACATTACATTAAAAGATATTTTAAAACTGGCCCACCATGGTTCCACTTAATCACTTTCATTCACTTACTCACTTAAACCAGTGATTTTCAACGCTTTTCATCTCATGGCACACATAAACTAATCACTAAAAGTCTGCAGCACACCAAAAATATATGATACATATTTTTGCCAGTCTGACAAAAAATTGGTATAATTTTGATTTATTCACAGTGGACAGCTATTGTTGTATTAGCTGCTATCATTTTTTTTAGTCTAAGGAGAAAAGGTTAGTGCCCCTGACTAAATCACATGTTTTAAAAATTCTTGTGGCACACCAGTGTCCCTGCCACAACACATTGGTTGAAAATTGTGAACTGAAATACAATTGGATTAATTAAGCAGCTATTCATACCAGCCCAATTCTGGGTGCCAGAGATAGGTGTCTTCAAGTTGCCTGTAGTTTAAGCAGTTTATTGAAGGAAGAATGCCTTACATGATTGCTGGGTTTACTAGTTTTCTAAGAAATGCTCCGTATAACCAGGCAAGATCACCTTTACGATCTCAGTAAAGTGTGGGTAAAACAAATAAGATGTCTATATTTTAAATGGATATGTCACTTTATAAAGACATTTTTAAAGCAAATTACTAAAATGTAAAACCAAAAATAACAAAAGAGGAAAATAATGAGTTGGTTTCATTGTATTGGAAATAGAGTGGCTTGACCATGAAAACCCTTTTTTAAAAAAATTCACAGTCATGTCAAAACCAAATCTTGTGACTGACTATTGAAAAAAAAGTTGTTCCATCTGCTTAATACATCTTGGTATTCTGGTATCTCCAGAAATTTAAATATCATCCCTTACCCATAGGTAAGAAATCAATTGACTCCAGTATAAGTCCAGTGATTCTAACCACAGTACTTTATAGTTAATCCATCTCCTTGGCCCCTATAGTAATTACTACCATTTCTTGGGTATCATCTGTTACACTGTACTGTTATTTCTAAAATTCCATGATATAATAGAAGCATCCTGTAAACTAAATTTCTTTTCTTCCAAAGGCCATACTTTTTAAAATATACAGCCAAACAAGAACACTGGCTTCTACAAAGCATAAAGACCTTAAATTTCCACTTACAGAAAAGTGAATTTCATGTATGATATTTTATCTTATGTGGGCTTCTTTGCCACACCCGGGGGAGTTGTCAATTCAAATAATCCCATCTACAGCTTACTTACATAAACAAACTTTTTGTAATGCTCAGTTTTAGGACAAAGCTCTACGAGAATGATTCTAGAACTTGCAGAGTATAAATGACACTGGATGAGGTTTGTAAGTACTCTTGGCATTTGACAACTCCAACCAAGCCCCTGTATTGAAAGACTTGACCGAACCTTCAGATGGCTTCTAGCAGCACGTGGTCATGTCCCTGAGATGACCAGCTCCCCTTTGAGGTCCTTTTGGGGAAAATCTCAGGGCTGTCAAAAGAATTTACCATTTATTATAAATTTACCAACACTAGGCCTCCCACCACCCTTTCTTAGAGCACTTACAGGAAAGAGCTCACAATTGTCCCCTTGAGATGTACATGTACCTTAGAGGACTGCTTTTTTCATGGTACTGAAAGTATTTATTTTAAAATGTGGTCATCAGGAAAGACAAGGTTTCTGTCTCTGGGCTGATAGGATCCTAACTGTGATAACTGCCATCCAGAGGCCAAGCAGGACTAATGGCATTTTCACCCTGACCAACTCTCCATAATTTTTCACTTCCACGGCTCTACTTGTGTTCCCCCTCCCTACTCTCTCATTCTCCTTTTTTTCTTTAATCCTCATCTATGGGTGTTTTATTAATTTGAGATGAGAGAGAGAGAGAGAGAGAGAGAGAGAGAGAGAGAGAGAGAGAAAGAGAGACTCTCATATATACCCCAACCATGTGCAGACTGGGGATAAACTAGAAATGGAACCCAAAATGTAGATCTGTGCCCTGATCAGGAATCGAACCCATAACCATTTAGTGTTCAGGAAGATGCTCCAAACCACTGGACCACCTGGCCAGGGCTCTCTCATTCTCCTTTTTAAAAGCCCAGTTACCTCTGTGCAAATCAGAATAGAGCTCAGCTTTCTCCTACTACCGGTGGTGTTTAAATAGAATTTGTTTTCACTACTATAACTAATATCCAGCAGAGTTTATCTTTGGCAGGCCCACTACGTCATGGGAAAGTTCATCAGCACATATAAAATCCAATCTTGAGCCAAAACTGTCCATGAAAATTGGAAAGCCTACAGAAAACACTGACAGCCCCACTATTTCCTCCTGAGCAGTTTTCTTAATCTTCAAAATGGACTTCTCTAGGCCTAAGATCATATATTGTCTTAGTGGCAGCAAACACCCCTATCAAAGACAGACATTTTATCTAACATAGAACTAAAAACCTACTGTGGCCTGCTTATTGGACTTATCAATATACTCTGGGCTGTCTACGAGATCTCAAAGTAACACTTGTATATTTGACAAATAATCCATTTTTCTTCTGAATACCTAACCCAACCCATTACAGAGAATGGACATCAATTTCTAGAACACAATGTGTAACTCACTGGAAAAAGAGACTCATCTACCTGCCATTTAATTTAAGTCCATCTGCACCTTTACCCAGCACATGTCTTTCCCTGTGGCTGCTGCTTTTGCTTTCCATGTCAATAGCAAGCATTATCCTCATAATTTATTACTGACTTTCCAAGTGTTACACCAGGATGAAGTCAGGTCACTAACTAACTGAACAGGCTCAAAATAGCTCTAAGTGATGATATTCAGAAATAGTCTGTTTTAGGAATTTTTTAAACTTTACTTTCCAGGCACTCTTTTAAGAAACCACATAGCATTAGCACAGGTGTATTCACTATTATGTATAAAGGTGATAGTGTAACCAAAGGGAAATATTCATTTTTATAAAATGGACCTAGAAAAAGAAATATTGGCTGTCTCAAAACTCTGTACTTGATGATCTTTATTCTAGTATATAACTTAAATTATCTCATATAAGAGAAGAGTAGGAAAAATAGGAATACAAGGAATCAAAAAAGAGAACCCTTTATGAAAGAACTACAAATTTCCCTCACTTAATGCCAAAAAAAATTAATCAAAGGAACTGTTTAATGGGTAATTGCCATCTGCATAAATTAGATCATAGTGTCAATTCCCTCCAAATTCTAATAATACCTTTTCTATTTGACTCCTTGATTGCTACATTCATACTGCTATTCACAAATTATGCAAGCCAAGTATATTCTGATCAGCAGATTTTATATTTCATCCTATACTTATAATGCTTATAAACTTTTCATGTCCTTTTCGTATTCCAAAATACGATTTTTTTTATAGTTGTCTATATTGAAAGTAGACTCTAGTTATCTCTGTGTTTTCTTATTTTGATAAAAGCATTTCTGGTTGAAACACAGCATGATTGAGAAAGTAAGGAGTTGAGGGGAGGACATCTGCAACTGTGAGAAAACAGGACAGTTAGGTAGATTATCTGTGGCCAACTGCATCCTTTAGTAGATATATGCAGCCAAAACAGTTACTTAAAAATCTATACCTATAAAAGAGAAACATGCAAATTGGTGTCACTGCTACACCCACCATCCAATCGGATGAGTATGCACATTAACCCAACAAAGATGCCAGTTAATTTGCATACACAGGCACAGAGCAGCAGAGTGAAGACTGAAGGCTGAAGAGGCTTGGTTTCTCTACTGCGGCCGGAGTGAAGGCCTGGGTGCCAGAGAAAAACCAGTGCCAGCAGCCAGGGGAAGGGAAAGCCTATTGCACTAATCTCTTTATGCAAAGGGCTTCTAGTAGAATAATGTTTGACTTATTTAATTAGCAAAGTGTACAGACTTGGATTCATAATTTGTGGGACAAAAATAAAAACATTTAAAAAACTATCCAGATAGGGCTTTTTGAGTATAGCTGGGAGAGTTATTAAACTCTTGATGTTCAAGATTTTAAAGATCTGAAAATAGTATGGCATTTTTTATCATCTCTAATTTATAATTATCAAAACTTTTTAAAACAATTTTTAATATATTTTATTGATTTTTTACAGAGAGGAAGTGAAAGAGATAGAGAGTTAGAATCATCGATGAGAGAGAAACATTGATCAGCTGCCTCCTCCACACCCCACACTGGGTACGTGCCTGTAACCAAGGTACATGCCTTTGACCAGAATATTGAACCTAGGACCCTTCAGTCCACAGCCCAACACTCTATACATTGAGCCAAACCAGTCAGGGCAATTATCAAACTTCTTATTTTGTATTTCTGTTACTTGTAATTGAAATAAAATGTTTATCTTGTGGAAATAGCATGCGTGTGTATATATATATATATATATATATATATATATATATATATATATATGAGGGAGAACTTGTTTCTTAGCTTCCATTCTACCATTCTTTAGTTTGCTTTGTGGTGCTAGGGTTAGAACCCTTTGCCTTCTCATTCCCTGTTAGGGTCTGCAAAGAGGATGACTGGAAAGGTCTTCCCTGTTTTCTTTCTCTTTCTTGTTTTTACCTTCTGGTTCCCTTCAAGTGTCACCCAGCACCCAAGCACTACTGGTTCCAGTAAGCAATCTTTCCAGCACGTACAGACCCAGGGTCATGGTGCTCACTTAGAGACATCAGCACCCCCCACTGGTGGTGTCTCTCCTCAGAGTCTGGGTCCCAGTCCTGTGGGGCCTGTCCTTTGAGCTCAGTAACACAATCTCTAGCTGGGCAGTATGTCCTTCTTATTTATGCCTTTTCACCTCCTGAATCTCTAGTAAACAATTAGCTTGTTAAATTCTGTATTTTTAAGAAACATAAATTTTTTGTTTCCTGTTTGGACACAAAGAGATACAATGATCTACAGAAAGAAATAGATGCTATTCAGTACACACACATACACACACACACACAATATTTCCTAAAACAATATTCACCACTAGTGTGTTCAAATACTATGTTTTCTTTTCTTTTTTTATTTTTTAAAATATATATTTTACTGATTTTTCACAGAGAGGAAGAGAGAGGGACAGAGAGTCAGAAACATTGATGAGAAACACCAATCAGCCGCCTCCTGCATACCCCCCACTGAGGATGTACCTGCAACCAAGGTACATGCCCTTGACCAGAATCGAACCCGGGACCCCCTCAATCCACAGGCCGACACTCTATCCACTGAGCCAAACTGACCAGGGCTATATTTTATTTTTTAAATTACTGTTAAGAGTGTGCTAAATTGATTTTACAGCCCACTATTAATTCTTAACCTGAAAAAGTATATGGAACACAAATGTGCAATCTAACACTAATGTCTTTGCCTACATGATGAATTAAATCAAATATTTGATTTGTATGATGGAATTTTATGGAAATTTTCTAAATTTAAATATGTTTAGGAAATTGGAAATCATGGATTAAAAGATGATGAAAAGGTAAAATTTCAAAACTAAGAACTCAATTTATGCAAAGAAACTCTATTGGGATGATCTGCATTAAGAGTCTAAATCTTGCAATGGATATCCTAGGAAACATTGAGTGCTAAAGAATGATTCACACACAAATACACACGCACACACAGAGACACATACACACACACTCACACAATGATGGAGGAAGGGCAAATTCATTTTCTCCACTGAGTTACGACACCCATTTTTTCCAACCCTCGGACATTGGCACTTCTTGCTCTTTGGCTTTTAACTCATATTCCCTTGATTCTCAGGCCATCAGACTCAAGCTGAAATAGATCACCACCTTCCCTGGTCCTCCAGATTAGAGATGGAAAATCATGGCACTTGTTGATCTTCTTGTGAATCAAGTCCTATAATAAATCTCCTCATAAATGTCTCCATGTATACTACTGGAACCCTAGCACACCCACTTAGCCATGTTTGTCCTTTATAGTCAGTTCAGGTATCATCTCTTCCAGCTCCCAGCTTAGTGAAGTAAAAGGCTCACACAGTACATATGAAACTATGGATACACATTGTAAATTCCCTGGGAAATGTCTGGGTTGCTTGGTTTCCCCACTCTGCTGTGAGTACTTTAAGGACAGAAAGGTTATCACACTCATTTGAGTATCACTATTACCTGGCCCATTGCTTGTTCATAATATGTATTCAAAACCTTTACTGTTGAAATAAGCTTCTTGAAGACAATAATTAGCAATTTGTTCTCACTAATGTTGGTAGTACCATGAGTGCAGAAGTCAAATCATGAGATAAATTTAATATAATCTGTCTACCACTTGTAATTTTTCCCCTATTTTTTCAATACTCCTGACATTTGGCCCTTAGAAAAATTGGCTTAATACCCTAGTCCTTCTCGCCCTCACCTCCTGGCCCAGTTTTCCTGCCTCACACATTCAGCGTTCTCTCTTACTAAGGGTGTGCTGTGAGCAGCCAGCATCATGATGACATACCATTGACTGCCTCCAATGTGCCTCCTGGCAGCTCTCTTCACAAATGAAATTTAAATTGAAAGTATTCCAAAACACATTCATGACCTCAGGAAGATTTATCAGTTCTCCTGGTGTTTGTAGTAAATGAAAAGTTATTATTCTCTCTCCACACAAATTCTGTCTGACAGATGGTGTTTTGTTATTTTAGGAAAGTACCAGTCCACTGAGTTTTTAAGGGGTTCCTTTAATAGTCCCATTGCAACATTTCCATAAATCTTTTGCAATTCTCACTGAGAACACATACAATAAATTATTCTATAGTATAACTACAAAGAGACTGGCATCTCTTAGGGTTAGAAAGATGAGATTAAGAAAATTGATATGAAAGACCTCTGCAAGCCATCAATACTTCAATAATATATATGCAAACAAGGAAACTTAAGTTTTCCAAAAGTTGCCTGAGAGATAATTCTTCATGGTATCACCATATCTCCATGGAACTAGTTATTTAAAGTTGTTCTTGTCAGTCAAGTAACTGACCTGCTTTCCCAATGTGATATGCTTCTTGCTTCTTGCATTTTTCCATTGCTAGCTGATAAAACTGAGTTTTATGTTTATAACTACTCTTAATTTCACATGAAACAAACTGAGATACTCAGAGCTAATGTCACCACGGGAACCAAAGAAATGATATTGTCTTATTAATGAATCCCACGAGATAGCAATTGTGTCATTATTGATACATCTCACAAGGATCAGACTACATGACCTGAAATTGGATATGATTACTAACAGAGATTGCTGTTTAAGGTCATTATATAATGATAGTGTCCAAGAAAAAGGAGTGAGAGTTTTGCAAAACCAAATAATGTTCAGGCAACTTTAATAAAAGGAATTGTTGAATATGTTTTTTGATTTGTTGACTATAAGATACCCACTGTGTCATTTTAGGTAGGTTAAAAGAAAAACTACTATATTGAATTAAAACTTAGATTAGAATTAGTAGTTTTATACTGAATAGGGTAGGGAAAAAGTAGGTTTACAGTTGATCACATAGAAAATAATATAATAATAATATAAGAAAAAAAAACAGTTTCACATACTCAGAGCTGTGAACCTACTTTGCCCCAATCTCTATATAAATGTGTTCAAAGTAAGTAAAATAAATGTAAATAAACTAGACTGTCTTGATATTTTATACACATTTAGATCTAAGTCAACAGCAGTAGTCTTTTAACATTGGGGGTATAAATTGCCACAACACTTTTGTTGGGCAATTTGTGAATATCCAACATGAAGTTTTTAAAAAGTGCAGACAAAATTTTTGGCCCTACAATTCCACAGCCAAAAACCTGGAGCTACAATATATACTTAATATTATGATTATTAAAGTATGACATGAACATGACAAAATTCAAAAATAGCAGACTAAAAACACAGTGTCTGTGTATACACAAAAGTAATCAATCAAAATGCTAGTTACTTAGCCTGATTGGGGTGCTCAGTTGGTTAGAGCATCATCCCATACCAGAAAGGTTGCCATTTGGGTTCCAGGTTAGGGAACATACTGGATCGTGGATTCAATCCCTGGTCAGGAGGTAACCAATTTCACAATTTCACATCTCTCTCTCTCTCTCTCTCTCTCTCTCTCTCTCTCTCTCTCTCTCTCTCTCTCTCTCTTTCTCTCTTTCTCTCTTTCTCTCTTTCTCTCTTTCTCTCTCCCTAAAAATCAATAAAAATTTTAAACAGTTGCCCAGGTTGGATAATAAATTGCTTGTGGTCACTAATTGATAAAGGATGCGAGGCTACATGTTAGTGGGTGAAACAGGGATCTTGCCTTATCACTCATTTCATCATTAAACAAAAATGCCTGGACTCACATACTATGTAATACAAAAGTGCCTCTTCTCATTTGCCACCTTTTAGCACACTCTGGTTTCCACCCAACTCCTCCGTGGAAGCTCACATTCCTGCCTATACTCATGTCAAAATAGGTTCATATTAGGTTGATGCATATGGAAGTAGTAGACTAATTTTGTCAGTCAGAAAGTGTCTCTACTTTTTGTTATTATCTTTCCATCACTATAACAGAAATGGCTTGATATCTTAACCCCCCACAAGTATATGCAGAGCTACAAATGATCAGAAATTAAAAACAAAACAAAAAAATAAAACAGACTTGCATTTACAGAGGCCAATGTAAAATGAGTAGATATTAAAGTTGTGGTACTTTTAAAGAATGGAATACTATGTGGCCATAAAAACAGAAGAAATTATTGCCTTTTGTAATAGCATGGATAGACTTGAAGATTATTATGCTAAGTGAAATATGCCAATCAGAAAAAACAAATATCATGTTATTTCACAAATATGTGGAATCTAACGAACAAAACAACTGATCAACAAAATAGAAAAAGAGGCACAATAAAAATAGAGGAACAGTGTGGTACATCTACACAATGGAATAAGGAATAAGGAACTTCTATCATTTGCAACAGCATGGATGGAGCTGGAGAGCATTATGCTAAGTGAAATAAGTCAGTCAGAGGAAGATGAATATCACATGATTTCACTCATTTGTGGATTATAATGAACAACATAAACTGATGAACAAATCAGATCCAGAGACAGAGAAACATCAATCAAATGCTCAAACCTCAGAGGGAAGGTAGGGGAGGGTGGGAGTAAGAGATCAACCAAAGGACTTGTATGCATGCATGTAAGCATAAACAATGAAGACAGACCACAAGGAGGAGGGGGCAATAAGGGGTTAAGGACACATGTAATACCTTAATTAACAAATAACAGAAATTTAAAAAGCAATCCCATTTACCATTACACCAAAAAAATTAAGATACCTGGGAATAAGCTTAACCAAAGACATAAAAGACCTATACTCGGAAAACTACAGTACACTGAAAAAAAGAGATAGAGGAAGACATAAACAGATGGAAGAACATTCCGTGTTCATGCATTGGTAGAATCAACATCATCAAAATGTCCATATTACCCAAAGCAATCCATAGATTCAATGCACTCCCCATTAAAATACCAACAGCACATTTCACAGATCTAGCAAGAACTCTGCAAAAATTCATTTGGAATAAAAAAAGCCCCAAATAGCTGCGGCGATCCTGCAAAAGAACAAAGTAGGGGGGATCTCAATTCCAGATATCAAGCTGTACTACAAAGCCACTATTTTCAAAACTGCTTGGTACTGGCACAAAAACAGACATATAGATTAATGGAATAGAATAGAGAACCCAAAAATTGACTTGAACCACTACACTCAATTAATATTTGACAAAGGAGGAAAGACCATACAATGGAGACAAAAGAGTCTCTTTAATAAATGGTGCTGGGAAATTTGGTCAGGCACATGCAAAAAAATGAAACTAGACCACCAACTTACACCATACACAAAAATAAACTCAAAATTGATAACAGACTTAAACATAAGAAAGGAAATCATAAAAATACTAGAGGATTCCACAGGTAGCAAAATCTCAGACATATGCTGAAACAATTTCTTCACTGATGCAGCTCCTAGGGCATTGGAAGCTAAAGGGAAAATAAACAAATGGGACTATATCAAAACAAAAAGCTTCTGCACAGCAAAAGAAACCATCAACAAAACAACAAGAAAACCCACTGCATGGGAGAACATATTTGCCCATGATATCTCTGATAAGGGTTTAATCTCCAACATTTACAGGGAACTCATACAACTTAATAAAAGGAAGATAAACAACCCAATCAAAAAATGGGCAATGGACCTAAATAGACACTTTTCGAAAGAGGACATAAATAAGGCTGAGAGACATATGAAAATATGCTCAAAGTCACTTATCATCTGAGAGATGCAAATCAAAACAACAATGAGGTACCATCTCACACCTGTCAGAATGGTTATCATCAACAAATCAACAAATGACAAGTGCTGGAGAGGATGCAGAGAAAAAGGAACCTCGTGCACTGCTGGTGGGAATGCAGACTGGTGCAGCCACTGTGGAGAACAGTATGGAGTTTCCTCAAAAAACTAAAAATGCAACTGCCATTTGACCCAGTAATCCCACTTCTAAGAATATATCCCAAGAAACCAGAAACACCAATCAGAAAGGACATATGCATCCCTATGTTCATAGCAGCACAATTTACCATAGCTAAGATTTGGAAACAGCCTAAGTGTCCATCAGCAGATGAATGGATTAAAAAAACTGTGGCACATCTATACAATGGAATACTATGCTGCAGTAAAAAGGAAGGAATTCTTATGATTTGCAGCAACATGGATGGAACTGGTGAGCATAATGCTAAGTGAAATAACCCAGTCAATGAAATAAAAATACCACATGTCCTCACTCATCTATGGATAATAACCACCATTATAAACTGGTGAACAAAAATAGATACAGAGGCAGAACAGCATCAAACAGACTGTCAAATTACAGCAACAAGGACAGGAAGGGTTTGGGGGGGATAATAGATCAACCAAAGGACTTTCATGGATGCATTTAAGCATTTCCAATGGACACAAAACACTGGGGGGAAGGGGAGGCTGGGGGAAGGGCAGGGGAAAAAAGAGATAATATACTAATCTTTGTAATACTTGTATGTAATATAAATATATATATTAAAAAAATAAAGTTCTACATGCAACAAAAAAAATAAAAATAAACTTAATCATTGTGCATCATTCTTATGATTGTATCCCTCATAATTATATTCCTAATAGAAGGGACTAATTCACAAAGGGATTTTTTTTTTTGGTCCTGATAATATATGGGTAAGGGAAACTACTGAGAACTTTATAAATGCTTGAAATACTTTTCCCACATAATTTGTCCCAAGAAGTGTCCTCCCTAAAGGGCTTAGACACTAGCTTTCCTACATAAGCAGCAAACCAGATTGCTTACTCTGTAACTCATATTTTCCAGATTTTTCAATATTGTAAATAATGTATAATAGCTAAGAGAAGCAGCTGTTGAGAGAGGAAATCTGAGTCCCAGTAGCCATTCGAAATAAGAACTGAGGTTCTTTTATTCCCCTTAATTTATCTTTATTGTTGAAAGCATTACAGATGTCCCCTTTGTTCTTAAAACTGCACTTAGACAGCTGCACCTTGACCAACAAACTCTCTGAGGCCAAATCACTTTCTTGGACATCGGTCAAGTGAAAACAAAATAAAAAGCCTTCAAGGTTTATAACTTAGATTGGAGAAGGTTTTGAGAAAAATGAAAATAGAAATTGCTGGTCTGGATTCTCAGTCCTGGGTGAGAGAAAGTCTGTAATGGCAATGACAGAGGGTGCATGTTCCACAAAGCAATCCCAGCAGAGAGAAGAGTAAAGGATAACAAAGGCTATTTCATTTGCTGCACATTTATTTTGTGACAATTTAAATCTGAAAATTGAGAGGGAGGTGCATGATCCCATGGGTGAATATACAAAACATGTAGACCAATACAAGTTAAGAGCTGTCATTCAGCCCTGCTGGTGTGGCTCAGTGATTGAGCATTGACCTATGAACCAAGAAGTCATGGTTCTATTCCCAGTCAGGATACAGGCCTGGGTTGCAGGCTTGAGCCCCAATGTAGGGCATGCAAAGAGCCAGGCAATCAATGATTCTCTCTTATCTCTCTCTCTCTCTCTCTCTCTCTCTCTCTCTCTCTCTCTCTCTCTCTCTCCTTTTCTGAAATCAATAAAAAAAATATATTTTTGAAAAAAGTTGTCATTTATTTATTTATTTCCTCATTTATTCATTCTCTTAAAGCCCTTCAATCAAAGAGAGAAGGGACATACAGATAATTTAAAGAATTATGAGGCATCTGATGAATGGATGTTCCCAAGGACTTAGCATAAGAATTGGGCTTGTGTTGGGTGATTTTGAGAAGGATTCAAAGTAATGCTTGTCTCTCTATGGAATGCTGCCAATTAATGGCATAATTTCATGTAGAGTATTGTAATCTTTATCTAGAATGCAGTAAAAACAGCAAGAATCTAAAGATGTGACTATAACAAACAAACAAACAAAAAAAAAACATTAGTGACCAATATCAGCCAGGAAAGAGGGATTGTGAGACATGTTTTTGTACTTAGGCAATGCCATGATTTTGCCTTGATTCGTCAGTCACTGCGTGGCCTTGTCTAGTGTTGCTGTAATGTGGAATCATGTCCAATAGGAAAGCAACAAGGCCGAGTTGTGAGTGCCCAGCATCCCAGCTCTCTGGAGCTACCTTACTCTTTTTCCTGTCATTTATTCAACAAACATGTAATAAGCAACTAATAGGCTAGTGGTTCTAAAGTTACAATTATGCATTTGAGTAGCCTCAGCTCTCAAAAAGGGATTGAAGTTTAATGTTATACACTAGAAATTAGAATTATATGTTGAGCAGGTGGCCCAACTGAAGAAAGTTTCAGGATGGTGGGTGAAAGTTCTTCAGAAGAGGTGGTATTTAACCATGTGTTAAAGAGATGCAAAGCTTTTGCCAGTTTCAATTAAGGAATGCATTGCAGGCAGAAGTAGCCCCTGGAAATGTTCCAGTTTGTGAAATGTGCTGTGATCACTCAGGTAAATCTGAGAGAGGACCTTCCATGTCAGGCTGATGAGTCAACACCTCCTTATTTCCCCTAACCTTAAGAAACTATGAAACTATGGAAGAATTTCATACAATGAAATCTTATTGATGCTTTTCTGAGTCTTTAGTTTATACAATGGGATTTTATCTACATGTAACATTTAAGAACTAAATAAGAGCATACCAAAAGAGCCAGCTGCTGAGCCTGGGGAAGGAAATGTTAACCAAGGAAGACATACTAGCTTTAAGGAGACAGAAATTACTTAGTGTTTTCAGTAATTTCACTTGACTTGGAAGAAAGATAAAAACAATTGGGATTTACATATTAATATTATAAATACTCTGGTTTTACTTTGTATTTTTTAAAATTTATCTTCATTGTTGAAAGTATTTCAGATGCCTCCCTTTTCCCCCATTGATCTCTTCCATCCACAAATTAGTCATTCTTTCTTAACTTTTCATTAGGTTACCATTATATATAAAAAATATACTATTTTGTTAATAAAACATTATTAAGTGCTGAAAGCACCATCAAAAGAATACATGGGAACTTCTCAAAAGATCTGAAATAAGATCTTCTAACCTTTCTTAAATAATTTAAAAGGCATCTTGTGTGCTGCTAAGGAAAGGAAGTAGATGACCTCTCCATGTTCTTTCTAGACTAGAAATTGTATGATAATGTATTCTAATAAGTCCTTGTAGTTAACAGAATAGAAAAGGACTTTTTTCTGAACTCTATGTTATTTAAATTATTTGTCTGTTGAATTAGGACAATTTTACTTTAACATTAAATTAGGTGTGAAATTGGTTCTAAGATTTTCTAAGAAAAATGGTTATCAATGATTTTTACATTGTTCTGAAATAATTAATATACTTACTTAATTTGGAAAAATGTAAAAATATTTAAAAAGCCAATGAAGAAGAAAAACAACCCATAATTTCTTCTAAATATATTTCTGTTTAATAATCTGACTTATATTCACCTACTATATTTAAAACATAAAATCACTGCAAGCAATGTTCAATTCATATCCCTACCCAGATTCAACTCACTGTCCAAAGTCCCCACGTAAATCTCCAATCTTTTAAATGTCATTGTCTCTTTTCCTCCTTATCACACCTGCTCTCACCTGTCATCACAAATCAGTGTTTTTAGGTCATTTTACAATTCTGTTCCCCTCATTGACAATGAATAGTAGGGTTGAGAAAAGACAGCATTAATTGCTTTTTTATTTCTCCAACTCCTTTCTCCTCCCCCAAAGCTTTATGTACCATTAAATGCCATCCATTTAAAAGGGCCCACAAGTATGTTCAAGGAATAAAATGGTACAAACACTAGTGTACAGACATCAAAGTTGCAGACAGCCCTCTAAAGATAATGAATATCAAAATAAAGAGGTCTCCTATAGAGAATTCAGTACAAAATAATGCACTCTATTATTACACTAGAGGCCCAGTGCATGAATTCATGCACAGGTGGGATCCCTTGGCCTGGCCAGCAACTGGGCCAATTGCAGTCTTCTCGCCCAGTCCTGATCAGGGCTAATCAGGGCCAATCTGAGCCTGTCCCCATGGGGGAGGGACCATGGGATGTTGGCCATCCGGAGGGAGGAACTGCGGGAGGTTGGCCTTGGGAGCGCACTGACCACCAGGGGGCAGCTCCTGTGCTGAGCATCTGCCCCTGGTGGTCAGTGTGTGTCATAGTGACTGGTCAACCAGTCATTCAGTTGACCAATCATAACAGTCACTTGACTTTTATTTATGTAGATTATTACATTATTAAAGGAAAAAATTTCACACAAGAACTTAATTCTAAATTAAATAGATTTAAAAATTTTAAATGACTTGTAATTGTTACAATAAGGAAATTAGAGACAGTGTTGACCACTGTACAGGATTTAATTTTTGGAACAGTAGATCCTATATATGCCAGAAATGATTGAAATAACTAAAATATAAAAAAATATAGTAATGGATTTTCCCCCTTGATTAACAAAAATTTGTGAAAAAGGAGATACTTAACTGCAGCACCTGAATAAGATCAGAAAACCTTTCAGGGAGTAAGCATTTGTTCCAGGGTGATCTTTATTTTCTGCCAAAAGATTCCCATTCTTTCCTTTTTTCCATTATTCAACATCTTCAAGAATAATCATCAAGTGCCTTGCATGGTACTAAATGCTCTTCATGGTGATAATACCTTTACATACAACATTTCAGTTAATACTCATTATAAACTTCAAGTAAGTACCATTATTATGTGGATTGTGTTGTTAAGAAAACAGATTCCCAGAAAGTCATTTGTTTATGTCACACTTCTAGGAAGTGTTACCTGGCAGTCTGTCATAAGAGCTGTCTTAGGTAATGCCTGATAGAGGGCCTAACTTGATTCTCTCTAATAATATTTTATTATGGATATAATATATATCACTAGCATATCACAGATATATATATGCTTTTAGCTTTAGGGGTGATGAATATATTCATTATTTTTATTGTGTTCGTGGTTTTACATACTTACCAAACATAAAAAACAAACAAACATGTATGATTGGTTGTATTTCAGCTTATATCTCAATCATACTATTCAAAGTAAACTGTGTATTTTTTAAAAATATATTTAATTGATTTTTTACAGAGAGGAAGGGAGAGAGATAGAGTTAGAAATATTGATGAGACAGAAACATCGATCAGCTGCCTCCTGCACACTCCCTACTGGGTATGTGCCCACAACCAGCATACATGCCCTTGACCGGAATCGAACCTGGGACCCTTGAGTCCGCAGGATGACGCTCTACCCACTGAACCAAACTGGTTAGGGCTAAACTGTGTATGTATTCTTATATGAAGAATGAGAGACTGTACTTTGAGGGATAAATACAGAGAATCTCAACCAGATTGATATGAATAAGTTGAAAGAAATCTTATATTGGAGTCAAATATGCTAATGTAGCACAAGATCTGGTTCTAATAAGTACAATGATTCAATTAATATGTTGTTAGATGATATAATTGTTATTAATAGCCCTAGTAGTAACAGTATGAGCACCAACAAATGGGTGAGAAAACAGAAAGAAAAATGCTATTTACCTTCCTTTGAGTACCTGCTTATTCTGGACATTATTTTATACTGTTTGTAGGAGATGAGAAGGAGTAGGGAGGGTAGTTAAAAATCTTAACTTTCAACCATGCAACAAACTTCTAATCCAATAAAAGAGTAATACGCAAATTAAACATCACTCAGAGACACCTAAGCCATGCCCACCAGCCAATCAGAGTGGCTTTATGCAAATTAACTACAGGAGGCAGCCATGGAGCTAGAGCAAACAGGAGGCTTCCATTGCACAAGCGATGGAGTTGAAACTGCCTGCCTAGGCCAGCCAGGCCTCTGCTCATGGCAGCAATGTTTCAATTATAGAAGCCACAGACCTGAAGCAAACAGGAGGCTGTGTTGCCTGACTAGGCCTCCGCTCAAGGCAACAAAGTTTCAATTATAGAAGATAAATAAACCCCAGAACCTGATTCCAGCCAGCCTCACTGGGATGTTGGGTCAATGGGAGCTGTGAGCAGCCTGAAAACAGACCTCAGCCCCACACCCAGGCTAGCCACACTCCCATGGGGTGAGGGTTCCCACTGGGGGGCTTGGCCAGCCTGCAAACAGCCATTAGCCCCTCCTCCAGGCTGGCCAGGCACGCCTGCAGGTGGACATCCCCTGAAGAGTCCCAGACTGCGAGAGGGCACAGGCTAGCCTGAGGGATTCCCACCAAGTGCACAAATTTTTGTGCACTGGGCCCCTAGTATATTAATAATCCAATAACAGGTCAGGCTTGTACTAGATACTATGGATATGATTTGTGCATTTACAATAAATGCTCTTATGGAGCTCCTTTATCAGGGTAATGCAGTACAGTAAAGACCACAAAAGAGATTGTGATCCACTTCAGTGAATTCTGCATTTTATTCCATATCTGCATGGTATTTGAAACATATTTAGCAAAATATGCAAAAGACATCTATTTAAAAGAGTTGTAACAGAGAAAAACTAGCTTGCACACAGAAGGCGCTAACACCCTCCTTCTGTGAGTGCTGTAGATTTTGTTTCAATATTTAAAATCATTTGAAAATGTGAACCATTTGAGTGTCTGTGTATTGAAATCTCTTTTCTTAGGGGAATAACATTGACTGGAATTAATTAGTATCTCAGAATCATGAAGCCATAAAACATCAGAGCTAGAGAAAAGAAGTCTGAAGTCATCTAGTATGATTCTATTTATAGATGAGAAAACTTTTAGGGTCACAGAGACATGAATTACCCAATGTCACACAGTCACTACATCCCACTGCTACTTCTTAGTGCTGATCTCCTCACTGTTCACTAGGCAACCTAGTCATTCACATTTGTTAGTTAATAGGAAAATGTTATTGATGGTCATTTGAAAAGTACTATCTGGAATTTTTAGCATATAAAAATCATACAAAGTGTTTAAAACCTTAAAGACTCTTTGACAATATTATGTGGTAACTTTATGGTTCTTTGCCACAAGTACAACAAAACACTTAAATATTTTTCAAACTGGTGACAAGTTGCAGCATTAATAAACTAGACATAAGCATCTGGTTCAATGGAGCAGAATCACTATATTTTCCTCTCAAAAGTCTTTTAAAGTTATAATAAATAAATAACAATCCTATATAATAAAAGGCTAATATGCAAATCAATCAAATGGCAGAAGACTGGTTGCTATGATGCACATTGACCACCAGGAGGCAGATACTCAGTGCAGGAGCTGCCCCTGGTGGTCAGTACACTCCCACAGGGGAAGTAGCACTCAGTCAGAAGCCTGGCTCACAGGTGGTTAGCACAGCGACAGTGGCAGGAGACTCTCCTGCCTCTGTGGCAACACTAAGGAAGTCTGCAGGGAGAGGGCCTAAGCCATCAGTCAGACATCTCCCCAAGGGCTCCCAAACTGCAAGAGAGCACAGGTCAGGCTGAGGGAACCCCCTCTGAGTGCTCAAATTTGTGCACTAGGTCTCTAGTAATGATAATAATAATGCTTAAAATGGGAGTTTTGAGGACCCCAAGGGACAGCCAACTAATGATGTTTACAAACTTCTGAACTAGAAATCATATGGCTCATACTGATGGACAACCCAGAAGGAAGAAAACTACAACTACAAACATGCTCTGAAACTAGTGCAGTTGCAGTGGGACAGGCCACCCTCCATACCTGACAAAGCCT
>PVJC01027504.1:0-23227 GCA_004026665.1 Murina feae
GCAGAACCACTGGGAATGACTGGTCACTATGAACACACTAACCACTAGGGGGCAGATGCTCAATGCAGGAGTTGCCCCCTGGTGGTCAGTGCGCTCCCATAGGGGGAGCTCTGCTCAGCCACAAGCCAGGTTGATGGCTGCCAGCACAGTGATGGTGGCAGGAGCCTCTCCAGCCTCCTCAGCAGTGCTAAGGATGTCCAACTGCAGCTTAGGCCCAGCTGGTAAGTGGACATCCCTCCAGCTCCTGGCTGCTGAAGGGATGTCTGACTGCCAGCTTAGGCCCGATCCCCGGGGAGTGGGTCTAAGCCAGGAGATGGACATCCCCTGAGGGATCCCAGACTGTGAGAGGGTACAGACTGGACTGAGGGACCCCCTCACAAGTGCACAAATTTTTGTGCACCGGGCCTCTAGTATAATTATAAAATCCATGTAAATAGTTTAGCATATCTTGACACAGTAATTAAAAATATTAGTTATTACTAATATTTTATCTATAAAAGGGTAATAGGCTAATTAGACTGGATAGACTGGACATCTTCTGGACATCCTTACAGACAAAGCCACAGAGACAGAAGCCAAGGCAAAGGCAATTAGGGGTGATCAGGTTGGCAGGGGAGAGCAGTTAGGGGGGATCAGGCCAGCAGGGGAGAGCCGTTAGAGGTGACCAGGCTGGCAGGAGAGAGCAGTTAGGAGCAATCAGGCCAGCAGGGGAGAGCAGTTAGAGGCGATCAGGCTGGCAGGGGAGAGCAGTTAGGGGCATCAGGTGGGCAGACAATGCAGTTAGGGGCAACAGGCCAGCAGGGGAGAATAGTTAGGGGCATCAGGTAGAGCAGTTAGGGGAGATCAGGCAGGCAGGCAGAGTGGTTAGTTAGGGGCAATCAGGCAGGCAGCAGGTGAACAGTTAGGAGCCAATGGTCCTGGATTGCAAGAGGGATGTTTGCTGGGATTGGGCCTAAACTGGCAGTCAGACATCCCCCAAGTGTCCCAGATTGGAGAGGGTGCAGGCTGGGCTGAGGAACCCCTCCACCCCCCATGCATGAATCTCGTGCACCGGGCCTCTATTTAATATATAACATTATTAAGTCATTGGACCTGATTTTACTTATTTAAAAAGTACTTCATCCTCTTATAACCCCCACATTCTCTATATCATAAATACATTCAAACACCTTTGCCAAAGTAAATTCTCACCTTCGTTTTGTTCAAATTCGTCTAAGACCTTGTCCAGGTTGTAAGCTTCTGCTTGAAAGTAATTCTCCATCAGTGAGGAAACACCGCTTAAGAGACTTGTTTAAATCTAGAGAGATCAAATTTGTATTATATTTTCAATTGTTAAAATATAATTTATAGACAAAAAAAGGTCCTTCTTCGGGACTTTTTACTCAACTGCCTCCAACACATCTCTCCTTACCCAAATAATTCTAAATCTTTCAGCTTAGCTTACTTTCACAGGGCAGTCTTCCCTGAACCCCTAGAAAAGGTGATCTCCCTTTATAATCTCTCACAGCAATCCATTTTTTTCCTTTATAATATTTATAACAATCTATAAGTATTCCTTGATGTGACTATTTTATTAATGTCAATTTTTCCCACAAGACTATAGATACCACAAAGGCAAACACTTGACTGTGCTCAACAAATGATTAGCACAGAGACTAATGTAGTATCTTTTCAATACATACCTCTGAAATGAGTAAGTGAACAGTCTATACCAGCTAGCCAATAAGTTGTATTAAACTCCAATTATAATTAATTCAGGCAAGCATCAAAAATAGATGTTAAAACCTTTCGGTAAATGGTTATTAGGGAAGACTTTATTCACAGTGTCTCAAAGTATCATTCCATAGATGATTTATTCATTACACAAGAGAAAATGTATGTTTACCGTGAAAAGATATGGTAATCACTACCTTAACCCGATTATCAAATATCATGAATAGTTTAACAAGTTGACATTATGCACCTCCTGATGTGATGCAATGAGAAGTTTAAAACTTCACCCTACAAGTATTATTGCCAAAAACATTTAATTTGAATTGAACCAGGAAGAAACAATTAGACAAATCTAGAATCTATTCTACAACAAAGACTCATATAGCCTTTACCTAGATTCATCAATTTCTACCATTTTTTTCAAATCCTCACCCAAAGATGTGTGTGTGTGTGTGTGTGTGTGTGTGTGTTAAGAGAGAGAGAGAGTGGGGAAGGAAGAGATAGAAAGAGAGAAAAACATATAATTTCTTTTCTTACCTCTCTGATGTAAATTACCTAGTTTTGTTCTTGTTTTCAAACTTTCTTCTATTTCCAATATCATTTTCTTCAAGTTTCTCTTTTGTACTTTTTGTCTCTGTCTTTCACATTGGAGGTGTTCCCCAAATGCCTATCTATTGGACAAATGAAGTACTAAAAGCCAATTGGAAAGTTCTGCACGTGTGGCTTCTTAACTAAAGGCTTCCAATGAGTGGTGATTGGTTAAAAACACAACTATTTCACTGAAAGACCTCAAAATGTCAGTATACATGAGTTTTTTCTTTGTACTCCAGAGAAAACTCATCATCTCCTGTCAGAGAGTGCAGAGCTGTAATACCAGAAAATCACCTTCTGAAAGAGCAAAGAGTGAGGGAAAGAGTCTCACTTGTCAATATACAGGATTTCCTTTAATCCCCATTTTCACTATGCTGCCTCGTCCCTGACATCAGCAAGTCTCTTTATTTTCATTTTCCAAAGAAAAACCTGTGATCTCCTAAGGACTTGGGAGAAGGGCAAGCTTCTCACTGCACAAACTGTGCCTCTCAAAAGATTTAAATCTGTCAGGATTCTTTACCTGCCTTCTTATAAAAGTATCCATCTCCTTTTAAAAACAAGTCACTAAATACTATACACGCACATCTCAAAAAGGAATGTAATAACTTAATTTTCAGTAGTTTCTTCCCGAGGATCTCATCTTCTGTCTTTGGGCTTGTAGACCCCTTTTTTTCTTTTGTATTCTGTTGACCAGAGTCCTTTTGAACAGTCTCCTGAATCTGTCTTTTACAGCACTGATCTGACTGCCTCTCTGGCTTCTTCACTGGGACTTCCTCTTTATGCCATACACTAATTGCAATAAATGTGCACATACAGGCATCAAACATTACTGAGCATCTACTAAATACCAGGCACTGTCCTCGTCATTAGGTTATAATGACAAATAAAACAATGTCCTTAGCCTAACGTGCCTAACGTTTCATAGAAGATATGGATAAATAAATTTAAAATATAAAAACAAAACAAAACATTGTGGTATATACTAATTGACATATATGTACTGGTGCTATGGAGCCAAAGAAAAGGTGAATCCAAACTGGACTTAAGCAAGGGTGTATTATTTTGGGTAGGGTAGGTTATAGTAATAAATACTAGCATTATAATAATTTATTATTGCTGATTATTTATTATTATTATTGACTATCTTTGCAATGAATGAACACTTCCTAAAGAAGTGACACCTGAAGAATAAGATTTCGCCACCTGAAAGCAGAAAATGGCCCTCCCTTCTCATACTCCCATGTGAGAAGGCTAGGAGACAAGAAATACCTTGCTAACTGCAGGCCCAGAAGTTTTGATGAGGAAGGCACTACTGCTAAATGTCTGCTCCACTCTCAACTGAATAGAAAAGCTCAGTATCTTGTCACACACTGTTGGACCCTGCCTCTGTCCTCAAAGCTTACATGGAAAACCAGAAACTCAGCCAGAATATACGACGCTCCATTAGTGAATGATGTAATCAGTTTCTGAAACCAATCTCATCTATATACTCTCTACACCAGCACCATTTTTTACCCCTTAAATAATTAAACATGATTTCTAGTCAGGAAAAAGCCAATGATTCCTGCTCTAAAGAACTATTAAAATACTTCCGATTTTATTTTCTTTTACAAATAAGTGTAGATGTATTTAGTTATTGATTGGTTTTAGAGAGAGAGAAAGAAGGGAAAGAGTGTAAGAGAAACATCAATTTGTGATTTGTTGTTTCACTTGTTTTTTTTTTTCATCCTCACCCAAGGATATTTTTTTCCATTGATTTTTTTTAGTGAGAGTGGAGGGGAGGGACAAGGAGGGGATAGGGGTGCCAGAAATAAAGAACCATTGATGTGAAAGAGACACATCAATAGGGAACCTCCCCCACTGGCATCCCTACCAGGGCTGGGCAATTAAGCCCACAACCAAGGTACATGTACTTGACTTCAGTCATCGGGCTGACACTCTAACCACTGAACAAAACAGGTCAGGGATGTTGTTCCTCTTTATTTATGCATTCATTGGAAGATTCTTATATGTGCCTTGATGGGGCTCAAACCCACAACCGTGGCATACTGGGATGACGGCTCTAACCAACTGAGCTACCCAGCCAAGGTTACTTCCAATTTTCTTAAAAGTATTGCTCTTCATAAGTAATTTAAAAATGCAAAATAATGTAATTAAATCTATATTTCTGATTACCTGCCCCCAAATTAGCTTTAATTTTTGAACTCTTGCATGATGATTAAGAAATGAGCATGGCACTAATTGGGTAGATTACTATTATTTGCTCTTAACAATATTGCTCAAATCCATGTTCTTCACGATGAAATTACCTTTCTACACTCAAGGTAGAAATTGACTCTAAAAGCACTGATAGAGAACTTAGCATTTTTTACATAATTCAACAGTAATTAAAAAATATCCTTTTGTTCTGAATTTAAGTCAAGTATTTCTTAAAACTATACTCCTGATTTAACAAGAGGCAATGTTATTAATGAAACATGCAGCATATATACATAAGCATTATTTTCTATAGATCTAACTGTTTTCCTAAGTTCAAGCTCTAAGAGAAATATGAACATTGGTTTTCTTACCTTTTCCCCTTACACGTATGATAAGAAACAGACTTCCCTGTGCTTAATCATGATGCTTGCTGCATTGCCAGCCAGTCTTGCTGATTCAGTATGTCCTATTTGATCCTAAAGAACGAACACATTGCTCATTACATTTGTGAAAACAAGAAAAGCTAGAATTCTTCTTTATATAAACCTATCAAAGCCAGACAAATAAAAGCTATGGGGCTTAAACAATAAGTTACATCTTCAGATTTGAAGATGTGTCTGGCCAACATGAAATGTAATGTAGCAACATGAAATGTAATGTAAAAGGCCAATAGGCAGATATTACAATAAACAATTAAGACTTTTTGCACACTTATTTTCAATATATAATACAGAGTGAAACATCAAGGCAGGCTCTTTCTACCCAATGCCTTTAATTATGTTAATTCATAATACCACTGATTTATGTTACAACTAGGGGCCCAGTGCATGAATTTGTGCACCTTGAAAGGACTGTGGGCTGCGAGGCTGTGGTGGGCACAGAGGCGGTCTCCACCCATCCTCCACACCCCTGCCCAGCCCCTCCAGCCATGCCCCCAGTGCCCTATCTGCTTGCAGCCCCAGCTCCCACCCCACCACTCCCACGTGCTGATGGCGCTGGCCACGCTTGCACCCGCTGAAGGCACTGAGCAACTGGGGCCAGCACCAGCAGTGGGTGCAAGCAGGGCTGGTGCCATCGGCAGGTGCAAGCGGCAGCTGCTTCCCTGATCGCCCCTCAGGAGCAGGGTGAGGTGGAAAAGCCCTGAGGGGCGATTGGGGCTAGCAGCCGCAATGGTGCCAAGCTATCGGGGCCGGCACCAGGTGCCACCAGTGGGTGCAAATGGGGCCAGCACCAACAGCAGGTGCAAGCGCTGGGCAGAACCATGGCACATGGGAGCAAAGAATTTTCAGTAACCACCAGAGGCTTGCTCTGATGACAGCAACTGGTGCTCCACCTTGGTCTGGTGCCCCTGCTCACCTGCTCCACCCACCCACCGCAGCCGACGCCTGCCATGTTTTGCGCATGCCCCCTGGTGGTCAGTGTAAATCATAGCGACCAGTTGTTTGGTTGTTCGGTTGTTGCACTGTCGGTCTATCTGCATATTAGCCTTTTATTATATAGGATAAGCTCTCCAAGAATCCAAAGCTAACAAACCTGCTGCTTCATCAGAAAGTCCTCTGTTAATGTGATTTTTTTCTACCTACACAGAACTCTTAAAATGAGATTCAAAAGCTTTCTGCTAAGATTTTTATTGCCAAACAACTATTTTCTTCCAAAAGGAGTATCTTATGATCCCAGTACTCTTCTGCTTAGTAGCAATGGATCTATTAATCCAATTTTAATATATACTATCAGGTATATACAATAGCCAAAGTTTTCTCAAATGTTATTCCCTTCTTATCAATATACTAGAGGCCCGGTGCACAAAATTCGTGCACAGGAATGTGTCCCTCAGCCCAGCCTGTACCCTCTCCAGTCTGGGACCCTTCAGGGGATGTCCAACTGCCTGTTTAGGCCCTCTCACAATCCAGGACTGCTGGCTCCCAACCACTTGCCTGCCTGCCTGATTGGCCCAACCACTTCTCTACCAGCCTGATCAACACCTAACTGTTCCTGCCGGCCTGATTGCCCTCAACTGCCCTCCCTTGCCAGCCTGGTCACCCCTAATTGCTCTCCCCTGCTGATCTGGTCACCCCAACTGCCCTCCCCTGCACACCTGATCCCCACAACTGCCCTCCCTTTCAGGCCTGGTCCCTCCCAAGTGCCCTTCCATGCTGGCCATCTTGTGGCAGCCATCTTATGTCCACATGGGGGAAGCCATCTTGTGTGTTGGAATGATGGTCAATTTGCATATTACTCTTTTATTAGATAGGATGACAAGATCCATGAAGTTATAGTAGTCCTACAAATACCTCTATAACTGCTCAGAGATCATTTGAAATTCTTTAAGAGCTTAATTTAGCCTTGAACAAGATTAGTAGTTGAAACTAATCACAAACTAAGAATATCATATTATCAGTATAAAATATCTAACATATAGTCATAGAATTTTCAAAATAAGAAAATATATTAGAGATGATCTAATGGACATCATTTAATTTTAAAAATAAACTGAGGCACTAAAAGAAATTTGTTGATATTATTACAAACATGATTCCATTATCTGATGTGAAAATTATGTGCTTACTAAAAAATAAGAGAAGAAAAAGGCCTAAAATTCCAGAAACCAATAAAACAATATGGAACAAAAATCACTGGTAAAAGATTTTCCTATCTTGAAAACTTGAAAAAAATATGTACAGGCTACATATTCTATATGAGAAGAGCTGCTGATGCTAAAAAATAGACTTACATTTATTAAGAAGAACTAAATCATATCAGGTATGAAAGGGACAAAGTCAAAATGAGAATGAGGCAAAGTAAGGTCCTCTTCTCTATTACCTAGCTAATTGAAGTTTTTTCTTTAACAAAAAAAATAATTCTATAGATTCAAAGTCAAATCAGGTATATGTGAGAGACAAGTCCAATAATCCCATGTAACTATCCCAAAGATCATAGGTTTTTCTTCTGGAATCATATCTCTTTGACCTTCTAGTCTTAGCTGGCAAAGCCTCAAGCCTGGTTAAGTCCAAATGTCTACCTACTTCACAAATTGCCCCAAACAGCTTAAATGTGGCTGAATTAAAAAAAAAATCACACAGATGGTGACTGATCTCAACTTTACAATTATGACTTCACAGGACATCTTCCTTAGTCATTCTACTTTCAACCCTGTACCTGATCTCCACCTTCTGGTATGCCTAGAATGTCTATCTCCCCCACTGGATTGTGAGAGTTCACGGAGAACAAGGGCTTTGTCTTCCTTCTCTGTAAACCACGGCATACCAAATAGTGCTCAATAAATGCTTCATGAATAAATAAATTGTATGAAATTAATGAAGTCATATTTGAGTAATCAACTTCATGATAAAGATTTCTTCCTCCCTAAGAAATAAATATTTGTGAATGTGTGTCACAGGTGAGAGGGACAGCAGCAAATATGCAAGAGTGAATGAAAAAAATGGAGAAATTCTCTAGTGGGAGAGAAAAAGTGATAAGCATTTAAATAGTTGCAAAATTTTTTAAAATATATTTTATTAGTTTTTTACAGAGAGGAAGGGAGAGGAATAGAGAGTTAGAAACACCAATGAGAGAGGAACATTGATCAGCTGCCTCTTGCACACCCTCCACTGGGGATGTGCCCACAGCCAAGGTACATGCCCTTGACCGGAATCGAACCCGGGACCCTTCAATCCACAGGCTGAGCCAAACCGGATAGGGCAATAGTTGCAAAATTTTATCACAGGCCCTTTGACACAATAACTACTCTTCTAGATATTTATCTTTTTTTATTGTCTAAAATTTTACATATGTTTTCTTTTTTCCCAAATGACCCTCCCTCCCCTCTGCCAGCCTTTCCCATCCTGGGCAAGCCTCCACCACCTGTGTCTATGTCCATTGGTTATGCTAATATGCATGCATACAAGTCCTTTGGTTGCTCTCTAACACTCACCACCACCACCATTTGTCTCTGGATCTATTCTTTTTTTTTTTTCCTGGATCTATTCTTGTTCATTAAATTATGTTGATAATTATATCCCACATGAGTGAGATCATGTGATATTTATCTTTCTCTGACTGGCTTATTTCACTTAGCATAAAGAAGTATTTGGATAAACAGAAAAGATGTAGAATAACTTACTGTTAGACTGATGTTTAAAATAGTAAAATATTGGGGAAAATATAAACAGCAAATGAAAGGAGCAATTTACAAAATGGTACAAAAGGTAAGACTCCATATTTGGGGAGAAACTTGAAAGTTTTAAAAATATACAACCAGCCCTAACCAGTTTTCTCAGTGGATAGAGCATCGGTCGAGTAAAGGATCCCAGGTTCAATTCCAGTCAAGGGCATGTGCCTTGGTTGCGGGCACATCCCCAGTAGAGGGTACACACGGGGCAGCTGATTGATGTTTCTCTTTCATCAATGTTTCTAACTCTCTATCTCTCTCCCTTCCTCTCTGTAAAAAAATTAATAAAATATATTAATACACACACACACACAAATATAATGGAGAATCTGTCAACAGGGTTTAGGTGATTTACATTATTTCCAAGCCTCTATAGATCTAATTTTTCTTAGGATAAATGTATGTTCTTTGTTAATAAAAGGAAAGAGAATTGAAGATATGTGAATTTCAATTAATAAAAACACAAACTACTTAAATTTTTACTTTCAAATATAAAAACTGAAAAAGAAAGAAACAGAAAAAAACAAGGTTTTTTTAAAAAATCCTCACTTAAGGATATTTTTTTAATTGATTTTTAGAAAGAGGGGAAGGGGAGAAGAGAGAGAGAGAGAGAGAGAGAGAGAGAGAGAGAGAGAGAGAGAGAGAGAGAAGGAGAGAAGGAGAGAAAAGAAAGAAAAGAAAGAAAAGAAAGAAGGACAGACAGACATAAATTGGTCACCTCCCATACACACCCTGACTGGGAATTGAACCTGCATCTTAGGTATGTGTCCTGACCCAGAATAGAACCAGCCACTTTCAGTGAATGGAACAATGCTCCAACCAGCTGAGCCACCAGGCCAGGGTGGAAAAACAAGGATTTTAAAAAATTATTTCCCTGGGATATGTAACAGAAGATTAATTTTTAATTACAGTGCGGCGGGGGGGGGGGGGGGGGGGGGGAGAAAAGGATTTAGAACCATAAAACAGATAGGCAACAATAGAGACCCACTGATGACAGCCTCTCCTCTATTGAGTGGGCTCAATAAAAGAGCTCTCCGGCTTCGTACAGTTTAGGAAACACCTCATTATTCAAGCAAGAAGCTGGGATGAGGAAGGGGGTGTTACCTTCTATAGTAGTTTATCGAAGTTTTCCTCTAAATAACATACAATACTAATAAGTAAAGAGTTCTGGTAACTGAATTCTTTACCATTTTTCCTTCATCTCATTAACTTTCCAGAATCATTTTAGTACTCCTTACAGATTGTCACCCTAGGAACTCATTTAAGCTAGCCAGCTCCTTAATTCATCATTATCTATGAATCATTATCCATCTGGCTCACCAACCCAAAACCTTAAATGCCATTTTAGATACTACCTCTACTTCTTCCCACCTCTACATTCAAACTACACATCTTGTCAATCTTGCCTTTTAAATCTCTCAACTCATCCACTCTCTCCGTTCCCATTGCCATATCCCACACCATCACCATCTTTCTCTTGCCCAAATTCTTGCAAGAATCCTAACTAGTATCCCTGTCCTGCACCCATTTTGTAGTCATCTAGCTTAGTCTCTACACAAATATAAAACACAAATCTGATTATTTTATTTTGTACTTAACACCATTCAATAGTATCGTATTACCCTTAGAATAAAGTCCATACCTCTATATGGTTTCTGCTTACCTCTCTAGTATGATACCTCTCTATTCTCTAATTTTTGCTCTATGCATGGTAGATGTGGTCAACTGAACTTTCAATTCTCAATCTTGCTCATCCCATTTCTCAAAACAGGCCTTCATCCTGCATGGGTTACAATATGAATGAACTTTGAAAACACTACGCTAAGTGAAAGAAGCCAGTCACAAAGGACCACACAGTGTATGGTTCACAAAAGTGTTCACAAAAGGCTAATCCTTAAGAAACAAAAAGCAGATTCATTGTTGCCAGGGTTAGGGAGAAGAGGAAATAAGGAGAGTGACTGCTAAATGGGTATGGGGGTTTCTTTGGGGATTAATGAGAATGTTCTGGAATTAGACAGCAGTGATGGTTACACAACTCTGCAAACAACTGAATGTATACTTAAAAAGAGTGAAATTTTATAGTATGCAAATTATATCTCAATAAAACTTGTAAAAATAAAATAAAATATTCCTTCACTCATTATTCTTTAGTTCTAGAATTCTCTGCCCATCACACTGTTACTTGACTAATTCTCACTTATCCTCCTTATAGTACCTTAAACATCACATCTTCCAGGAAGCCCTTCTGATCTAGGTCTGGAATAAGATGCCCCTTCTTTCTTAATTATCTTTTACTTCCTCTATCATAGCACTTATCAACTGAATTATGATTTTTTTAACTACTTGTCTTTCCCTTCTAGGCTATTGAGATTTTTCAGACTGCTTTTGTCTCACTTACCATTACATACCTAGTATACAGCATAATGTTTGGCAAAAGTAAGTGCTCAAAACCACTTGGAACACCAAGTAAAATAACTAAAGGATTTACTTTCACAGAACTTCCACCTAGGAAATTTTTCCATACAAAGACTCCAAGACTCTAACATATTTACTATTTCAAAGTTTGTTAATACCAACATAAAATTATTTGTTTGCATACTGAAGAACAGTTCAAACTTAAACCATGTTTTATCAAGGCTCTCCATCCATAATCACAACTCTTCAGACAGCTCCTATTAGTTTGATGACTTACTTTTAAAGAAAGAAAAAGTGTCATTCAAGAGTATATATGAATACAACAATGGAATATGTAGCAAAACTGAATTCCAAATCAACCATGACCAACATGTTATAGACCTGCCTGTGTGACGTCTAATCTAAATGAACGCCTCTTAGTAGTCAGTGGAACTTGGTGAAAGAGCACTGGGACAAGACTTTGGCAAGCCCAGGTTGGAATTCATGCTCTAGCATTTAACAGCATTGCTGCTTTGAGCTAGCTACTTAACCTTTCTAAGTCTCAGTTTCTTTAAATTTTATATGAAAACTATACTTTTCAGGATAGTTTTAATGATGAAGAATAATGTGTTTATATAAAGTGCCTCACTTAAATCTGATACGTAAGTGCTCAATAAATGGTAGCTGTTATTACTTTCAAAAGCAATTTGTGTGAAGGAATTACAAGAGAAAGGCAGAGTGATTTATATATCAGGATCTTAATATATCAGGAACTTTGGTCTTAAGTGATCAATTCAAGTCTAAACAATGAAAAGAAATACAGTAACAAAAAAGTAACCTAACTGTTCAACTTTCTGAAGAGGCTAAGTACATTTGATCCTAAAATAAAATCTTTTAAATATGAACACTCTCAACTCACACTGGCAGAAAAAAAGAAATGAGGTAATCTTTGAAAAGAGCTTTATTCCTGCAAATCAAGACCAAAGAACATTAAGAAAGCAGGATCTGGGAAAATGACATTGTTGCTATCCCACATTCACACAGGCCTTCAATTTCCAGGGTATCAATTTGGCATCTTTCACAAACACTGAATTAGAGCCAGGTGGTTGTTTCCCCTAGTATACACTCAACAAAAAGCTCAGTAAACATGATGATAATAGGTATATCAAATATACATATGCATTCAAATCTCTAGAACAGTAACTGATTTGAAATAGGCACTAAAATAAGGAACATGTATAATTCTAATGTTTAGAGTAGTAAGATTCAAGACCATATAAACCAGTGTGTATATACATGGATGGTACAGGGTCAGAAACTATTCAGATACATAACACCCCTAAACTAAGATATAAATTATTTGTTTATGACTGAACTATTAATTAACACTATATCAGTCTAAATTCAATCTCTAATTTCTAGACAGCAGATACCTACTGGATTATCTTTGCCAATAGAATTCTAGAGTTGCCCGCCTCTCACTCACACACATAAATTTTTATTGCAAGGTAAAATGCCATGTTCAGAGAAACCTATCAACCTAACCAATTTATTAACTGATGTGAGCTTCTGATCTAAAATGAGTGACTCACAGACCCTTCTACACTATTACTGAGAGATACATACAGCTGCAATCCCTGGTTTTGGATTCTATGAGATATCCTCAAAAAACTTCCCTTTTTTCTTAAGTAAGCTCTAGTTGGTTGCTAACTTGCAACAAACGTCTTAACAAACATATGCCAATAGCATGATCTAAATTGAGACAAACAATATCAAAATCACAGTTTTAACCTTAGTTGCATACCTAAAACAAAGATTAGACACTAACACTGATATTCTATGATCTACAAGTAGATAATACATGAGAGATAAATTCACTGGGGGTAGGGTCTTATCATTTGGATCATTCTAGGAAGAAGACTGACAGTGAGATATAATTTGTATACCACAAATTGTGTGCACCAACAGTAGTAACAAGAGCATATGTAAAGCAGGATTATGACTCACCACTCTCTCTACACCTGATATATTTCATATATCAGTAACAACTATTGGAAAAATAGCCAAATTGGTAGGTTCATAAACTGTAAACCTTAATATTTTCAGGAAAATTAGATACTATGTCTGTTCCTGTCCTGACTTTTTCTGAACATTTAGAGCAGAAGGGAAAACTTTTTTCTGCCAAGGACCATTTGGATATTTATAATATCATTCATGGACCATACAAAATCATCAACTTAAAAGATAGCCTGCTAGATTTGGTCAAACATTTAATTAATTCACCCCTAATGCCTTGGCAGAGCTACACCAAATGATTTCTGAGGCCACAGACTGAGTGCTCCTCACCCCTGATTTAGAGCATTGTATCTTACTTTTAACAATGTCAAATTAAACAAGAGCATAGCTTGTATTGTCTCAGCCAAAGCTTGAGTGAATGAACCAAGTCCATGCTCAAATTACTTGTATTATGAACATTATAATAGCCTATCTAATAAAAGAGTAATATGCAAATTAGGTGTCACTCCATCACAAAGATAGCCACCCTCATGGCCACAAGATGGTCACCCCCATGGACACAAGATGGCAGCATCCACAGCCACATCCTATCTAATAAAAGAGTAATATGCAAATTAGGCAACACTCTGTCAAAAAGATGGCTTCCCCCATAGCCACAAGATGGCCTCCGCCATAGCCACATCCTGGCTAATAAGAGTAATATGCAAATTAGGCATCACTCCGTCACAAAGATGGTCGCACTCATAGCCACAAGATGGCTGCTCCATGGAAACAAAATGGTGGCACCCATAGCCACAAGATGGTGGCCCCCAGTCCGGTTCAGCCCCACCACTGAAGTGGTCAAGCCTGTTAGCCAGACAGGTTGGGGGGAGGCAGCAGGCCCGAGGGGCAGAACAGGTGATCAGAGGGGGCTGGAGGTCCCCTGCCCAGGCCAGAGGCCTTTACCAGAGGCCTCAAGCATGGGCAAGGGTGGAGCCGGTGATCAGAAGGGGCAGGGGCAGAGCCGGTGATCGGAGGGGTATGAGGGTGCCCTACCCAGGCATAAGGCCGGGGCCAGAGGCCTCAGGCCTGGGAAGGGGCAAGGCCGGAGATCGCAGGGGCCTGGGTTCCGCAGAGCCAGCGATCGGAGGGGCAGGGGCACAGCCTGCGATCACAGGGGTCTGGACACCAGTGGAGCTGGCAAAGTAGAGGTCTGGGGGTCCCCTGCCCAGGCCTGTAGCCTTAGCCTGAGGCTGCCAGTGGGGCAAGGGCAGAGCCAGCGATGGCAGGGGGCAGGATCAGAGGCCTGGGTTCTGTGAAGTTGGAGATCGGAAGGGCTTAGGGGTCTTCTGCCCAGGTCTGCAACCTCGGCCAGTGGCTACAGGCCTAGGAAGGGGTGGAGCCGGTGATTGGAGTGAACTGCAGAGGAAACACCTTTTCTTACCACTCACTGGCTAAGCTCCCTGTATGCCACTGGTAATATTCTTAGTAACTTGGGTAACAAGATCCAAAAAGGTGATCTAGGGTTTTTCCACCACACTCCTGGAGAAAAAAAATGAAGGTCCATTGCGGGAGGGCTAAGAAATGTCATATCCTGCCCTAGCTGGTTTGGTTCAGTGCATAATGCTCAGTCTGCTGACTGCAGGGTCTGGGTTCAATTCTGACCAAGGGCATGTACCTAGGTTGCAGGGTCCTCCCTGGCTGGGGCCCAGGTCAGGGCATATGCAGGAGGCAACCAATCCAAGTATTCCTCTCACTTTGATGTTTCTCTCTGTTCTTCCCTTCTCTTCCACATTCTCTAAAAATCAATGGAAACATATCCTCAGGTGAGGATAAAAAAAAAAAAGAAGAAGAAAGAAATGTCATATCCTATGAAACACACATCTTAAAAATGCCTAAAGAAAGTTGTCATTTCTTCATGGTGAAGGGACTGGAGTCCGTGTTGATGAAAACACCTTGGTGGCTGCGGTGACTGGCAGTGGCTGCAGCAGCGGGGTGATGGGGCTGGTGGCTTCCCCTAATTAGTCTGGTCGCCTCCCACAAAGGGTGGCCAGACTTCGGCTTAGGCCCCCTCCCCAAGAGGATCAGGGAGTGAACCTAAGTCATCAGTAGGACACCCCCTGAGAGCTCCCAATATGTGAGAAGGGGCAGGCTGGGCTGAGGAACACCACCCCTCACCTCCGGGCACGAATTTCATGCACTGGGCCCGTAGTTATTTAATAACAAGCCAAAGAAAATCTCTAACTGTAGACGCTCTCCCAGTTCTAATTTTGGCTTCCATTTCTTCTAAAGTCTTCAACTACCATCTCTATGTGAATAGCTCACTGCTTCTTCTGTTCCTTATATCATCACTCAAATTCCAGGACTTCTCTATTTGGATGTTTCACAACATGTCACATTTCAAACAGTGGACCCTTCACATTTAAGAGGAATATATTCTCAAAAGTTGTCAACTTTCTAAATCTCCCTCCTTCCACCTCACCCATGCTCCCATTATTTTCTGGCCTCATTCCCCATCTTAGCAATATTCAATTTTAGATCACATCCTCCTCCTTTATGAAACTCTGCTTATGTGACACTAAAAATTCTGACTTTGTCCTAATTCTTTAATATCTCCCTCTCACCTTTGTTCCTGACTCCTCCTCTTCTACCCAATCTTAAATGTTAAAATAACTCAAAGTTTTGTACTCAGTTCTTTTCTTTTCTTGATTTATATTCTTTTCCAAAAAAATTCTACCTATGACCATTGTTTCAAACACCATCTGTTAACAGGTCTAATTTCCTTTTCTTCACCTCAGACCTCTTTTCTGCGTTCTAAATCTACATATACTGTGCCTATTCAAGTTTACATGTCTCACAGACATCTCAAACTCCCTAAGTACATCTGGTCCCATACTAATCAACACTGTTTCTTCTGTTCCTTTTCTCATCATCTACCCTGTTGTTCATAATACAGACATTCCCTATTCCTCCTTCTCCATGATGTTCACCATCAAGCATCTCCTAAAATAGATGAAAATCCATTTACTCTGTCTACAACCACTACCTTGGTCCAAGCCAACATTATTCCACATCTGGATATTAAAATGATTTTTTTCTTGTATTGAAATGATATTTATTACTTATGTTTTAATTTTAATTGTTGAAAAGATTACAGATGTTCCCCGTTTTCCCCCCCTGTTGACACCCTCCACCTGGATCCCGCCCCAACGTAGGCCTTTACCACCCTATTGTCTGTGTCCATGGGTAATGCATGTATGCATATATGTTTTTTGGTTAATCTCTTCCCAGCCCTGCTCACCTTTTCCCTTTGATATTCATAGATCTGTTCCATGTTTCCATGTCTCTGGTTCTATTTTATGCACTGGTTTATTTTGTCATTATTTTCCTGTTCTTTTATTTTTAGATTCAACTGTTGATGTGTATTTATTGCCATACTACTGTTCATATTTTTTATCTTTCTTCTTCTTAAAGGAGACCCTTTAACATTTCATGTAATACTGGTTGGTGGAAATGAACTCCTTTAGCTTTTTCTTGTCTGGGAAGCTCCTTATCTGACCTTCAATTCTAAATAATAACTTTGCTGGGTAGAGTAATCTTGCCTTGCTTTTCATCACTTTGAATATTTCTTGCCACTTTCTTCTGGCCTGCAAAGTTTCTCTTGAGAAATCAGCTGATAGTTATACGGGCACTTCCTTGTTGGTAACTAACTGCTTTTCTCTTGCTGTTTTTAAGATTCTCTTTGTCTTTAACCTTTGGAATTTTAATTACGATGTGTCTTGATGTGGGCCTCTTTGAGTTCATCTTGTTCGGAAATCTCTACACCTCCTAGACTTGTATATCTACTCCTTTCACCAGGAAAGGAAAGTTCTCTGTCATTTTTTTAAATAGATTTTCAATTTCTTGCTCCCTCTCTTTTCCTTCTGGCACCTCTATGATGTGAATGTTGATATGCTTAAAACTGTCCCAGAAGCTTCTTACACTATCTCCATATTTTTAAATTCTTTTTTCTTTTTGCTGTTCTGATTGGGTGTTTTTTGCTTCCTCATATTCCAAATAACTGATTTGATTCTTGGCGTCCTCTACTCTACTGTTCATTCTCTGTAAATTATTCTTCATTTCAGTTATTGTATCCTTCATTTCTGACTGGTGTTTTTTTATGTCATTAATATTTTTACTAAGTTCCTTGAGCATCCTTATAACCATTGTTTTAAACTCTGGATCTGGTAGTTCGCTTGCTTCCATTTCATTTCATTCTTTTTCTGGAGATTTCTTCTGTTCTTTCATTTACAACATGTTTCTTTATCTCCACATTCTGTTTGCTCCCCTGTTTGTTTCCATGTATTAGGTAAAGCTGCTATGTTTCCTCAAATTAGTACAGTGGCCTTATGTAGTAGATATTCTATAGGGTCCTGTGGCTCAGCCTCCCCAGTCACCTGAGCTGGGCACTCTAGGTGTGCCCCTGTGTGGGCTGTGTGCACTCTCCTGTTGTAGTTGAGCCTTACGTGCTGTTGGTGTCACTAGGAGGAATTGACTCCCACGCCAAGTGGCTGTGAGGACTAGCTGTGACTATAGTGGAAAAACTGCTATGCAGGAGACACCTCAATGGAGCAGGACTTGCTTCAGCTGGAGCTCAGAGGGAGTAAGTCAGAGAAAGACCATGCACTCACCCTTTAAACAGAACTGCCTGGGACTCCAATAGCCTCTATATCACTCAGCCACAATCCCCACTGGTTTTTAGAGCTTGAAGATATAGGGACTTCTCTTGCCAGCACTAGAACCCTGGGCTGAGGGGTCTGGTATGGGGCTGGGACCCCTTGCTTCTCATGGGGGTATAGGAGGGAAGCACCACAGCTGAGATATTCCTCCTGACTAAAAAATGCCACACGCGGGTGTCACACCAGCCCAGACCATATCTCTGCCCCTCCTACCAGTTTCACAGTGGCTTCTCTAATTCTCTAGTTGTAGGACTTCTGTTCAGCCAGATTTCAGGCCATTCTGAATAATGGTTGTTCTGTGGTTTAGTTGTAATTTTGATGTGGTTGTGGGAGGATGTGAGTACTGCATTTACTTATGCCACCACCTTGGATCCCCCCACAAATAACCTTTTCAATGACCTTCTCATATCTACTCTGCCACCTTCTTCCCCAACCCACTCAGCACTTATAGTAATCTTTAAAAAGATCTAATAAAGTGATTCTTCTACTTGAAACTCTTCAATTGTTTTCTGTTGCACTTAAAATATCAAGACTCCATACTATGACTTTATGAAGTCCTGCATAATTTAACTCATAATTTAACCCTGACTCTTTCACTAGCTTACTCTTCTATCATTTTCCTTCCTGTTTATTTCTCTTCATCTACACTAACATTTTCCTAATCCTCAAGGGTACCAAATTCTTTCCCACCTATGGTCCTTTATCCTGCTGTTCCCCCTCCTTGGATTGCTGTTTCCCACTCTTCTCTCTCTTCCTGACTAATATAAACTCACTCAACCTCAGGTCTCAGATTAAATCTCAATTCCTCAAGGAAGTCCTCCTTTGACTTCCTCAGACTAGGTTTCCTACACAGTTCTTATAACTCTACTAGTAGCCCTGCACATGAATCTCTGCATGAGTAGCTTACTGCCGCTTGCTTCAGCTGGCCACCCTGCCCACCAACACTGGTAGCTCTCTAATGCTCGTAACTCACTGTCCTGCTCCACTCATAGCTCGATGCCTCACACTCCTGTAGCTCTCCCCACTCGTAGCTTGCTGTCCTGTCCTCCTGTAGCTCTCTGCCACTTGTAGATTGGTAGTGATGTTATGGCATCTGGCTAATTTGCATATTCCTCTATTATTATATTAGGTAATTTTTTTAAATATATTTTATTGATTCTTTTTTTAATATATTTTATTGATTTTTTACAGAGAGGAAGGGAGAGGGATAGAGAGTTAGAAATGTCGATGAGAGAAAAACATTGATCAGCTGCCTCCTGCACACCCCCCTACTAGGGATGTGCGTGAAACCAAGGTACATGCCCTTGGCCGGAATCAAATCTGGGACCCTTCAGTCCGCAGGCTGATGCTCTATCCACTGAGCCAAACTGGTCAGGGCTAGATAATTATTTTTGTAACACTGTAAAATATAAGCTGTATGAGATTAGGTTCCATGACTATTTCATTCACCAAAGCATTGTCAGCATGAAGCACCACACCTAACAGGCAAGTATATTTATGTAGTCATAGAATAAATATTTACTGTGATTTTGTGAATTTACAAATCAATATTTAAAACTATAACATTTCATTTTTCCCATTAAATGCTATATAATTATTAGTCAATTCTACCAGGCTTAATTGATGTTTACGATGACCTTCAATTCGTTAATCTTAATAATTTGTTGATCTTTTACCTTCTTAATTTCTCTATAACTTCCATCAAGATTTCTTAAAAGAACCACTGTAAATTTTGCACCTCAACATCTAGCACACTCAAATTAAGGTAATAGAGCACGTACTTATTGGCTGCCAAGTTAGAGCTCAATGACAGAGTGTTTGAGAGAACCCAGAATGAGGGTAAATGTAAGAATATACTGAAACAGATTATTTCATATAGCCTTTAATGTCATTGGATTTAACAAAAACTTCTATGAAATAGTTACTAAATCATTTTGAGAAGCAATCTGAGTCTAGATCTAAACCACACAATTCTAAAGACTGGCCCTGAGCTTTGTTGATGGTGAATACAAACACCAATTGAATTAGGAATTGCAATCTTTTAAATTAAAATAGCATTTCCGTTGGAATCACAGGAATGCGAGGAATGAGGACATCTTCACCTTTGAAAGTCCCTGTCAAGATTTGCTTCTACTATGTTGCTCATTAATTTTTTTACTGCAAGCCTAGTGCTGTTGCAAAGCTTTGGCTGGTTGATATTTCACAACATGATAATTGGCACGTCGATTTTCAATTGCAGTATGTGTGGTGGCATCCCTGCAGATCAAGTGAATTCAAAAATTTTGTTGGATAATTAACCACTTCATCTGCTTCCACAACAGTGTTGACAGACTTGTATGTGACTGCCTCACTTTGAATGTTAGACTGAATAATACTGTTAAGTTCACAGATGTCTTTGTTCTTGACCGCAAGAATATCTCATTCACTCAGCCAATTGTGATTCTTATAACTGATTTGAATATTGGGAAATACTTTTTCAACTAATTCTTCCTTTGATGTCACTAAATTGCATGGATCGTAAATCGGAAGCATTCAAATGGAATCATAAAATATTTAGTAAAGCGTGTGTTGCTTTTACGTCCAACAGATGGCGCTATTTGTCAAAAAAAGCATGTTTTTACCTGTCACAGGTGTGACATCTATAGGTATATAGATGTAGGTATATAAAAACACGTGCATATTCGAATGCAAAGTTGAGTCAAAATTTCAAAGCAATTGGTGAAGAACTTTCGGAGATTTGAGATTTTGAACAAACGAACATTTACATTTTTATTTATATAGAAGATAGAGGCCTGGTGCATGGGTGGGGGCTGGCTGGTTGGCCCTGAAGGGTGTCCCGGATCAGGGTGGGGGTCCCACTGGGGTTCCTGGCCAGCATGGGTGAGGGGCTGAGGGCTGTTTTCAGACTGGCCACACCCCCTTCAGGGAGGTGGGTCCTGCTGGGGTGCCTGGCCAACCTGGGTGAGTGGCTCATGGCTGTTTGCAGGCTGGCCACAGTCCCTTCAGGGTGGGGGTCCCTGCTGGGGTGCCTGGCCAGCCTGGGTGAGGGGCTGAGGGCCATTTTCAGGCTGGCCAAGCCCCCCAGCAGGGACCCTCACCCCATGAGGGTGGGGCCATCCTGGGTGAGGAGCTGATGGCTGTTTGCAGGCTGGCCACAGCCCCCAGCCACCCAAGCTCCCAGCAAGGCTGGCTGGAAGCTGGTATCTGGGGTTTATCTATCTTCTTCTTCTTCTTTTTTTTTTTTTTAGGGAAATGGAGGGGGGGGAGGACATATGGGGAGTTGACCCCGAGGCAAGAGCAAGGCCAGGTCTGTATCTATCTTCTATAATTGAAACTTTGTTGCCTTGAGCGGAGAACACAGCCTGCCTAGGCAGGCAGCTTCCTCCATCTCTGGCTCAATGAAGCCTCCTGCTTGCTCCAGCTCCATGGCTTCTATAATTAAAACTTTGTCGCCTTGAGCAAAGACCACAGCTGGCCTCCTGTTTGCTCTAGCTTTGTGGCTGCCGGCCGCCATCTTGGTTGGGTTCATTTCACATAGTTGCTCTGATTGGCTGGTAGACGTGGCTTGGGATGTAGCAGAGTGATTAGCATATTACCCTTTTACTGCATTAGATTCATCCATATTTTCTCTGCTATTTTCATTATTATTTTTATTTATTTTACTCTTCTATCATCTAGAATCTATTTGGGTAGGAAAAGTTCTAGAACTTGCTTTTCTCATTCAACAATATATCCTAGATATCTTTCCAGATTAACTATTTCATTTATTTTAACTGTGCATCCAGAATTCTATATATAGCCATATCATAGTTTTCTTAGTTACTTACATGTATTAGTTATATATGACTACATGTAACTACTAGAATTTTTACTAGTAATTTAGAGCACTAATGAGAATGTGCATTTACATTTTCCTTTATTTTTCCATAAATATCAAGAATGGTGCCTGGGAGAACCAAGATGGCGGCATAAGGCATATATCTAAATGCGTAGCCTCCCACAACCACATTAAAAAATACAACTATAAAGCTAAACAGCCATCCTCCAAAACCAAGGGAGTGGAAGCTTTACAACTAGAAAGCAAGAGAATGAGTGCACTGAGACTGAGTAGAAGTTCTCAGCGCCAAAACTGAGAGGTACGGCTGCGCGGAGGAAACGGCGACAGCGGCACCTGGGTCGGCGGCTTGTAAGAGATTGCAAGCTCCAGGGTCGCACTGAACTCGGTACGGGCTGTCTGGCATGGGGCGGAAGACGAGTGGCTTCTAGCAGAGCTGTTCACAGAGATCACTGTCACGGAGCTCCAAGACTCGGGGACTCAGGAGCAAGCAGACACCAGGGCGTGGAGACTCCAAAACGGGGAAAAGCCAAGGAGCCGGCTGAGGGGCAGCCATCACAGACTGCTCCGCCCCGGTGATTCTGAGACCCCACCCCACCCAATTTACAACCCCACCCAAGCTGTGTTCCTGTCTGACTGCAGCCTAACTTAACAGACTGCAGCTGGAACAGAAAACACCACTTTATCAACTCAAGGAAGCAGCCAAAATGCAGACACAAAGAAACAGATCACAAATGACAGAAACGGAGGAAAGCAAACGACTGGATAGAGTTCAAAACCACAGTTTTAAGGTTTTTCAAGAATTTTCTAGAAACCACCGATAAATTTAGTGAGACCCTCAATAAACCTAGTGAGACCCTCGAAGATATGAAAAAGGAGCAACTAGAAATTAAGCATACACTTACTAAAATAAAGAATATTATACAGAGATCCAACAGCAGACTAGAGGTTCGCAAGAATTAAGTCAAAGATTTGAAAAACAAAAAAAAGCAAAAAGCACCCAACTGGAAAAGAAAAAAGAAACAAGAAGTGTGAAGACAGTACAGGGAGCATCTGGGACAACCACAATCCAATCAAAAAATGAGCAAAGGACCTAAATAGACATTTTTCAAAAGAGGACATTCAGAAAGCCAAGAGACATGAAAACTTCTCAAATCACTAATCATCCAAGAGATGCAAATCAAAACAACAATGAGGTACCATCTCACACCTGTCAGAATGGCTATCATCAACAAACGACAAGTGTTGGAGAGGATGCAGAGAAAAAGGAATGCTCGTGCACTGCTGGTGGGAATGCAGACTGGTGCAGCCACTGTGGAGAACAGTATGGAGTTTCCTCAAAAAATTAAACATGGATCTCCCTTTTGACCCTGTGATCCCACTTCTGGGAATATATCCTAAGAAACCAGAAACATCAGTCAGAAAGGACATATGCATCCCTATGTTCATAGCAGCACAATTTACCATAGCAAAAATTTGGAAACAGCCTAAGTGCCCATCAGCAGATGAATGGATTAGAAAACTGTGGTATATCTACACAATGGAATACTATGCTGCTGTAAAAAAGAAGGAATTCTTACCATTTGCATCAGCATGGATGGAAATGGAGAGCAT